>SNQJ01S0041996.1:0-12188 GCA_010110895.2 Picea sitchensis
AAACCCATAAATACCATTAACAAACGTAGATGAAACAGGAAAACAAATCCATACCTGCCTTCACAAGTGATGAACTGCTTGAGAATCATCAAGAGATCATACCAGCGGGGTTTCAACATGTTCGCAGGTAAACCTTTGTTGCACGACCTCACTGTTCGAGACCGAAACAACAGTGTCCACGGGACATCGTTTACTTTGTAGCGTTTAGACCATCTTTGCCCTTTGACAGGCAGACCAGTTGCCAGGTTGAGAGATTGTTCGGTGATTTCAAGCTGGACATCTCCAACTTTGGCTCGGCAGCCATCAAACTCTAGTGCGAATTGCCGAGCAACAGAGATATTAAAACCATCGAACTTCCTTATAAATGAAAGCCACCCAAACTCTTCAAGGTCGCTGTATGCACCATCGAATGTCAAGAGTGCTTGGAATCCATTAGGTTCGGCCCTCACAACAGGAGCCATATCCTCTGTTCATGGTAGGGTTCACACCGAACGATCAATGCACAGAGTGAATAGGATGGGGTTTCCATAGTTTGAATGTTCGACGAGACCAAAAAACAACTCCAGACGTGCGAAGGTGGTGGGATTACCATCACCACGTATTACATTAATGTCATGTACAGAGCTGTTTAAAACCATAATCATTAAAACAAATGCATCTACGAGCGAGTGAGTGAATCACCACTTCTACGTGCCAGTTATCCGAGTCAAAACCAACACCTCATATGACAATAACGCGCCAAGTGTTAAGTTTAAAACCAACACAGTACCAGCATTAACTATCGATTCAACGTGCCGATTCCATCGTTCATTCAATCGCTCAATCACAGGGTTTAGTGTTAATACATATCTCGGGATCATATAACAATCAACGTATAATTCAACTTTGCAACATAGTATGTCAAGTATCGATTTGTAAAGTCGAATATGATTAACTCATGCGCCTTGAACCATTGCTATCATACCTTATAAACTTGGCCATGTATTCGATGCATATGGTAATGTTTTCATTCCAATCTTTTGAGAACAATATGATCCAAAGCTTTTCATATAATAACTGAGTGAGAATCCATAATAAGGAAAAAAGCAATAAGACCAAATCCATTGCAATTTTCATAAGATCAAAACAAGACCAATAACTTTTATGCCCAAAGGTTTAACAATCAAATATATCCAAATGTGCAATCAAGGTAAGATAATGCTCAAGAACATAAGTTCGAGACAACCTTTAGCAGTCATGTGATAAACCAGTGATCAAGCGTCTTTCAACAAATCAACCAAAAACGATGACAATCTAAGCAACGAAAGAGGTGTTTTCACACTTGCAGTTGTGAAAACTGAAACGAAATTGAATTGTAATTGTCGCAAAAAATGAGACGAATGTCTAGAAGCACAGTGCGACAATGATTTGTCATGATACCACAAGGGGTGTAGGCAGCTTTTTTTTGAGAGCAATTGAAAAAAAATGGGTTGGCTACCAACAATTTCCCACCTAGAAATATGAAAATCCATCTCTCCCCTCCTAGCAGTTTATGAGACCTAAAACAGATCTCCCTTCCTCATCACTGAGGGTTTCTCCAACTTCTGTCTCACAAATGAAAACCAACTTTGTGTCACTGAGGTTTTCAACATACCTCAACCACTTCCTCAACTCTTGTTTTTGTTTCTTGGCCAACAAATTTTGAACATGCCATTTGGATTTCCTGTTCAGAGGCCATTCATACCTCAAACGTACTTTTGCCTCCTGCTGCATCTTCAATGTCATCTGTTCCATTCTTTCTCTTATCTCGCCGATCTATTTGTCTATCTCAGCCTTGATTTTATGCTATCGGTCTCCTCTTTAACCACGCTCATGGCCTTCAATAGCCATTTCCACCTTCTACCTACCCTCCTGGAAAGTCCATGGATCACTCTACACCCGAGAGTATCCCCATATTCTCTCACAACTCACCTGGATGTTTAAATTTTTGCTGCTGCAGTGCGCGTGCAACAACTTCCTCACAGAGAATCAATACTCTTCCTTTCTTTCACCTATTGTCTATAGAAAAAATCATGTTTGTGATACCACCTGATGTTACCAGGTCTTCTCCTTTCACCGTCTCTCCTTTATCTACTATCTGCAAACAAAATATAAGCTCTGATACCACCTGATGTAGACCCCCTTCCTCGTCCCTTGGGAGGGTCCACTGACCTCCCGATCAAGGATCGTTCTTCAGTCTATCAAGCATAAGAAACTCTTTGATTGCCTACTAGAATCCTATGAAAAAATCCACAGGTCCTTACGAAACTCCGCCTGCACAACTAAGAACCAAGCGTGAGCCTCACCTTCACATGACCACGGGATGTGGCTGCATGCCTACGCCAAAGGCGTGTCGTAATTTTGCATGTCGGGACTTCTACATGTGAGCCAACTCTGACTCCCCGCTCCCGAAATTCCAAAAAGATGTTAACGGATGTTAGCTCCTTTCCTTATCCTCCATCCATGTGACCATTCACAATAACGCGGGGCCCAAATCTCAAGTGCGTCGAGATTTCACGTATCAGGAATTCCCGATGTGAATCACCTCTTCTCTCCTAACTCCTGAAATGCCAAAATTTCGGAGCTCCCAATCTGACGGTCCTAATTCCCCCATGATCTGACGAATCAAATCTCATCGGGGTTTTACGTATCGGGATTTTGCGTTTCGTGAGGTCAAAAGACTGTTCACCTCTGTTCTCCCTATCCTCGAAATGCCGAAATTCCTCTTGGACAATCAACGATCCATATCTATCCTTGATCAACGGTTGTGATCTAATTGCGAATTCGTGTTTTGTGAGTTCTCACGATTTCCCCCTTTGACTTTTTCCTCTTGCGAGTCAGCGAAATGATGATCTCTCACCACGCGTCCCTCTTGATGGACGGTTTTGATGATGTTGGGATTTCCCAACTTGCGACCTCCAAGTCATTACCTCCTTCACATTCTCAACTCCTGATCCTATGATGTGTGTGGATCTACGCCACCTGTCACCCCGGATCCATCGGTCTAGAAAGATTTTTTGATTTCACCTTTCACGAGTTTGCTCCTCTTCTCCTTGCAAATCTCCCGATGTACGATTCCACGAACACCCCAAATATGTTGCCACCTGTCACCTCCACCGATGGATGATCCCGATGATTTCAGAATGATCAACAATTTTGATCCTTTCATGAGTTATCACAAATTTCCCTTTGACTCTCCTGAGTCGCAAGTAAGCGAAATGTTGATCTGCTACAACCTGTCTTCAAATGATGGATGGTCCTGATGATTTTGGGACATGGCGTTTCATGATGTCTACACTCTGGTGGAACTCTATAGGGTTAAACCTCTCGCACATTCCTCTAGATCCAACGACTGTTGGTCCATGCGCTCAGATCTGACGGCTGCTGTGCTCCTCCTCCTAAGCTTTGGCTTTCTTCATGACTTGGAATATTTCCAACGTTTCAAAGGCTTCGACCTTTGATTCCTCTGTGACCCTTGTGACTTTGGGTCTCACCTATGTTCTGGAAACACTATCTCTGTTAATCTTTGGCAATGTAATTTACCCTCGGCCCGGGCGCACACTTGCGCTCTGCATGAAAACTTTCACTACTTATCCCTGAGCTTTCAGCTTGCTTAGTCTCTAAGGGACTCAACCCTTCTGCATCTTTAGAAGACTTTTGGTGCTCCTCCTGGCACACTCTGTGCTCAACCTCTTGAGCTTTGGAACTTGGAACAAGTTCTCTCTGCGTGCACTCCTTGCACTTTGAATTGCCTTCAGATGGAAGTCTTTCAACACTTCATCCAAGTGTTGGCGTGGTGCACTCCTTGCACAGGTCTTCCTCCAGAGTCTTCAAAAAATATGTATCAACCCTTTCACTCCTTGAAGAGATATAAGTACCCTCTTGGCGACTTATGCTCAAGAAGTACTTGTTGGTCCGATAGAGTATTCAGTAACTCTGTGAGTGTCTTCTCCTTGACACTTCTCTTATCTCTGAACTCGAATTAGAGTTCTTCTTGTGCACTCCTTGCACTTGCTCGATGCCCACCTAGAAGAGATCTACAAAGTTCTGAGTAACTCTATCTCTCTGTGCTTTCTCTGCACAGTTCCTCCTCTAAGGTATTTAGTAACCTTAAGTTTCCTCTTTGAGTTTTTGATCAACTTGGTGTGCCCTCTTGGCACGTTCTTCCCTGACTCCGTAGAGTTCAGATGCACACTCCTTGCGCTGGATACAAAACCTCCAATTTTCTATTGTGCACTCCTTGCACAGCCTAAAGAACCCAAAATGATACTACAAACTCAAACAAATATAGAGAAATCTATCTTTCTACTGTAAATGAAACTTATCATACATCTACAACTTTCATTCATGAAATTCATAAACACGTGAACAACAATATGTAGGAAAAACTGCTTTTCTATTATCTCTGTGTATCTATATAGATGTTTACAAAAACTGGACTATAACAAAGTCCTAGTTCTCTCAAGCTCTCTCTCAGAACTTCTAAGACCTCCTAAGGCCTCTCTCTCCCTACCTAAGATCTCTCTTCAATATCCTAATTACAAAAGAGGGCTCCTATGAGCTTATCCTCTTCACCGCCTTAGTGCTATCACTATCTCAAATATGACACCATACTTCTACAACTACATTCCATAAATGAATGTCCAGACCTGACTACGATCTGGACCTGCTATAGGTAACCATTTAAGGAAACCCCAACCACTACCTGTACAAAGGCATGGACTAGAATTTACAGCCTTACACCACAAAAATCCGTATAGGTTTATTTCAAATTTAAGAATGGGAGGGTCGACACCTATCCCTTTCTCCATTGAGCGTCTGCGTGTTGGAGCATGTGCTGAGGTGGAGTGATCCTCCTTCATCAACTACCAAGGCCAGTTTCTCCACATGCATAAATTTGGTTTCGATGGTCATGAGACTCCGACTCAAATAATATATAACATGTTCATCATGTGAATCATCTTCTTGGACTAGAACCATAGCTATGGTAGAGTCCGAAACAACTAAATATAAGATATAATCTCGACTATAATCATGAGGAAATAAGAGTGGTGTATAGGTTAAGGAAAGTTTCAAAGCTTCAAAGGCTTTGTTGGCAGCGTTGTCCCATACAAAATCATGACCCTTCTTAAGAAGTCGAGTAAAACCTTTCGTTCGTTCAACATAATTGGGGATGAATTGACGTAAAAAGTTTTCCTTCCTTTGCAAACTTTGGAGTTGGCATAAGGTAGAAGGAGGAGGAAAATTGAGAATAACTTCAAACTTTAGAGGGTCCACCCTAATCCCATGTGTAGAAACAATAAAACCAAGAAGTCTTCCAGACTCCACACAAAAAATGCATTTATGTGGATTCAATCATGCGATAATAGCGACAACATAGGAAAATGGCTTGTAAGTGTGTCAAGTGATCTTGGCAATGCATAGAATGTGTCGGTAAATCATCTAGGTAAGGTTCTACAATTTTCTTAATATCATGAAAAGCATAAGACATAGTGCGTTGAAAAGTGGAACCAACATTCTTGAGACCAAAAGGAAGTTTTCGGTATGCGAAGGTTCTGTTGATGGGACCTAAATCCCTTGATTCAACAGTAGGAACCAAACCCACCACTAAGGCCCAATTAGACTCTACAACATTTAAAATGCAATGGTTCTCCATATCTTGCGATCTGACCAATTTATCGATGGGATTTGTGTTTCTTTGTGAAGGCTCTTCCTTCAGTTAGGACTATTTTTTTCTATATTTTCTCTTGGGTGGGGCTGATATGAGAGATGCAAGCCAACATAAACCAACTTGACAATTAACAGGATTAAGTTTTAAGTACCGAGGAAGAGGTTAACCTTGGGATAACCCACTGCTCAACATGCAGACAATTACTCTATACCACAGGCCTATTACTAATACATTAACCATGTGAGCATCCAATTACTATCTGAGAAACTAACTATCAGAAAGAAAGAACATATTTAATAAGATAATGGAAAGCAACATAATTCATCTACCATAAACATGCATCACATAATAACACAATGATTTATCTCCATCATGAAAGAAAAGAACATCAAGACATTGCATCAGATAAATTGACAACATAATTAATTTCTCTTACTCATTACTGCATCATTCATGAAATATGATAGGAAGTAGTTCTTCTCCAAGTCCAATCACATGCATCTAATGAAAATAGTTTGTCTTTGGTCCAGAAGGACTTCTCAATTCGTAGCAGTCTCAAAATAATTCTTAACAACCAAAAAGAGAGAGTTCTTACAACAACCATCGACCATTAATTAATTGGCCGATGTCCTTATTTATAATATAAATTTTTAACTGGTACTAACGAATAATTGCAGTTTAAACAAAACAAAAATCACCACGTGGCATTATCTTCTAACAACTTCTTTAACAATTGTCTTGAGATACTTCTTGGAAAGGATGTCTTCTCTCGTACTCAGTCCATCTGAAAAATAGTTTTTCACAAGTTTGGGCCCATGGAAATCTATGCTGTTCCATCGGGGCTGCATATATTCCCTGATGTCTACTGCATGCGCCCGATACTTTACTAAACTAAAGTTCAGCTATTGTATCATGGTTTAGGCTCTTATCGGATGTTCTGTGAATTGTTGCACTTGCTCTGGTTTTGCATCGGCTATTTTTGAGAACTCTTCGGTCCATAGCGCATCTTGTTTGACATGTAGCTTGACCACATCACTCAGATCAATGAAATTATCGGGGGTGCTGAACTCAGGGAGCCCGACATCCTTCATTATTTTGTTAATTTTATCCCAGTTCTTATTACACCTAGTCCATTATTCTTGGATCTCTCAATGTGGGTCCCAAGACATCTTATCCCAGTACTCGGCTGATCGCTTCATGCGATTAAGAATAATTTTTCCTATCACCTGAATGCCATGTTTTTCCTTATCTCGGCCTTGCTGGACTAGATCAATGTACTCTAGTCTTTCTACCGCTTGCTGCACCCTTTCATACCATCCTTCCATCTCCTTGCAAGTTTCAAGTGCCATGAGAGTGTCCTCTTGGAACTCAGTTATGTTTTTAGTTAACAAGTGTCTCTCCTTCTTAAAATCATTGTAAACTCCTATGAACTCACCTTTCAGATACACAACGGTCTACGTGGCGCCTTTGTAATATTCAACAAGATGGCGCAAGTGTTTGAGCTCCTTTAGGGCAGCGACTAGTTCCTTTTCGTCTCTCCTAGCTCTGTCCGAGGTGGCATTTGAGAGGGCTTTTCCTACACCGATCAATTCAAATGTCTGGGCATCTGCTGTGTTGATCAAGTTTTGCTCTGTAGTAACTAGGATGGAGTGATCCAACGAGATCCTTCTTTTCTTTGCAGTCCTTTGAAAAATGGCCTTTCTCTTTTGATCGTAGGAGATCTCATAGATATATACTACCTCGTCTCCTAGCTCTCGTATCTGCTGATCGCCCCATGTTAGTTTGTTTCCCAAACTACCGGTGGTGTATATTTGTTCAAGATTGAACTCTCAAAATTCCTCGCTATATCTTGCGGGTCCAACTCCTACTTGTCACCCGTCGGGGATTTGAGTATTAGGTAGAATAGAGATGTCGGGTATAGACTCATTACTTACTTTCTCGTCGACATTGAGCTGATGATTTCCTTTTGTGGGAATCCTTTCTTTGTCTCCTCCGGTTCGGGCTCGTCATTCGAATCCACTTCGATTTCCGATTCATTGGGTCCTTTTGTGTCGAGGTTACTTTCATCTTCTGTTTCTTTTTGTGAGACCTCCTTGTCTTGAAACTCAGGCCGAGGGGAAGAAGTTTTCTTGGGCTCAGGAGAAGAGGTTTTCTCGGGCTCAGGGGAAGAGGCTTACTTAGGACCTCCTTCCTCTTGGACACGCACCGGGGTGCTGTGATATGGCTCCGAACTCTCATCGTTTCTATATATATGTATAATTTTTCTCATGGTGTTAGGCGCTTGGGTTTCTATCAACACCTGGCCTGTCTCTGGTTGAGTTGTCCCACCTTCTGAGGATTGGACCGATGATGTTGAGGATTCAGGATTACCTAACCCATTGGTGTTGTCAGGATTCATGGGACTGGGACCACTTCACTCCATCGGGGCTCTTCGAATAGTAGTTGAAATCGTAGGTCTTACGATAAGGTACAGATCATCCTGCATCCGCTTCACTAGTAGCTGGCTTTGCTGGTACAAGAGTTCCTCCATTCCCCATGTAACTTTAATTTCAAGGGAATCCCTGGTTTTTACTGGGGATTCATTGTAAACTCTCGTAGCTTCAAGGTCCTCCTGAGGATCACCTAGTTCTTTACCCGATTAAGAGGCTGCTGCTCCTTCCCAACTCCTGAGAAGTTCTTGAGATGTTTGCTCCAAGGACGTCTCCTGCTCTTCCCAACTCATAGCTTTGAATTTGGTTTCTCAAGGATCAACCCTCCTTGTCGCCACCTCATTCTAGTCCTCATCATTTTCAGTGAAAATTTCATCTTCGAACAGGCCATGGGCATAAGGCCAACAGGACGATACCTGCGACGCGTGTTGTAGGACCAACCCCTTGGGGTCGTGTTTGCGAAATTGACTAGTTTGGAACTGGAATTCCAATTGACTTAGCCCTTATTTCTGAGCATGTGCAGTGTCTTTGACCATATAGAAGCCAATATGAAGCCCATACGGTATGAAATCCCGCTTCTTGTCTTTTACCAAAGTGGCATTATATCCTTGCAGAATAGTATGATAGCAGATTTCTCCAAACACTAGTTGATCGAGAACATATATGGGTAACAAGTGGGGTTCCCCTGTGGCACCGAAAACCCTGATGTAGGTTCACACACATCTAAATACCAGTGACCAACTTTTGATATAACCCTTTTTGCTTCATCTGACAGCCTAGGGCATTCTTTCCTGAATAGAAAAAAGTAAATGCGTGCAATAAACTGGTCACAGATAACATCATAGGATTTTTTGTACCTATTTTTCCATAAGATGCTGAAGTATACATGGACTGGGAGCTCCGAGGAGTGCCAATTTAGGTTCATCCTAGAGAAAGCGTTCCTAGCGCAAATGACGTCCAGTAGATACGAGACCATGTAGAAGGCGGGGGTTTCTCCCTCCTTTGGCACCTGAGCTTGCCTTATGCAGGTGATCAGTTGTTTGGAGATGATGACACACCACTTGAAGCCCGTGCCTAAAATGGTGACTGTATAAGCTAGAGGAATCCAGGCCTCTGAGAATCTGGAGCAATCTTTCTCTCGATGCAACCTGTGGAGCAACGCCATAAGATATATGTATGGTTCCCTAATATTGGCCGTTGGGTACTAGCCGACAGTCCGGTTCGTGAATTTTTTGTCTTCTCTCCACCAAGATGCCATGATTTTGTTGGTATCGTGTGATGCATAGAATCTCAAAACGAACTCAACGCTCAACTTTTCTTCAGGCGCTATGAGCTTGTAGTAGCTCTGAACCTCTACTGGCAGGAAAACCCCAACGCATTCACCGTTATCGTCATTAATCAAACATTTATGCGCGTTAGTGTGGTCAATGAGACACTTTAGGAGCTCGATGCAAGGAACCACTAGAGTTCGGCTTGCCACCATGTGTAGATAATCCCTATGGATGTTTGGGAGGACATCATCATCGAGCTTCCTTGTATTAGGATCGATGTGTGGGGTATACTCGAGGGGTTCTTCTTTCTTGATTTTCTTAAATAATTATTCCCAGCGAGGAAATGTTGTTTTGGCCCCAATGTTTACCTTCGTGTCTCCGAAGACTAGGGGATGGACGAAGGCCTTCTTGGTGACTGTATTAATGACGGGCACTGGATTAGAAACGAATTCCAATTGTCTCGCAACTACTGGGGAGGATCCCTCTCCTGCTTCTTCTTCTTGCAACTTTGGCGCTCTTGGTGATTTCCTGGTGGAGGGTTTCTTTGGAGGCATTGTCTCTGCAATTAAAACGACTTTTAAACATGTATACAGAGCAACGTTGGGTTATGAACTCATAAACTGAAGCGTAAAACACCCCAAGTGGATACATACCTGTAATGCCTGCTAAGAAAGTTGTCTAATGCTTACTGAAATTTGGACGACATATCCAGATTGCTGGCCCTGCTCCTCTGTTTGTTCTGAAATCGTTTCCACGCAGAATAAGATCATGCATAATGGCTTCGAAAGAATATAACTGGAGAGACTCTATCAGTCATATCAACTAGTTAATACGAGTAATAAATGAAAATTCAAAATAAGCTACCATCATTTCTCCACAATTAAATCCTAACTGGTCGATGGCGAAGGCGCAGAGGCAGATGCATTGTATCGACAAGATTAAACATATTGTTTTGATTCGTGCACGGATAAGAAACTAACGTGCGATCCACAAATTTTTACACACTTTAAATGCGTCGTACCTAACATATCCGTGGGTAAAAACATCTCATCACGTCATATCTCTCCGGCGTGGAGGTCGCTAATCGACACTTTAAAATGTAAACATAACGTGTATTTTGTATTTTGTAACTCTCCGATGCTGAAATAGCGTCTGGTGTCAGCGATCAACGATACCTCTATTCTCTTTTCACGATGCTTACCTTATCATTTTCCTGCCGAAGCCGAACGATTCGTTCTTCGGCGATACCCCTGCCAAATTTCAATCATAAAAATAAAGTATTTCATCTGCCGACACCGATGAAGATCAGTGTTCGACTATTTTAAACTTCTCAAACGATTTTCAACACCTTTAATGTTTACCGATGACGAACTCCTAAGTGTGTCATGGAAATATTTAGTGTTCCGATTCCCTAAGTAGCTTTTTAAGGAACCTTTAACAATTAAGATGATTCTTTGTTGTATTTTCATGCAAAATTTAGAAAATTCAAACATGAAACATAAGAAATAAGAACAGGTATAAGTTTCATATTGAAGGAAAAACAGACAGTGCAAAGGATCAAGTGGTACCCAAAAGAAAAAAATGAACATAGAATTTTAGGGTGTGTTGAGTTCTCAACAAATGGAGATTCACTGGGAAAAAGAAGAATCTCTGTTCCTTATTCGTTCCCTTTGACCCTGACTCATGACCCGATTTTTTTTATTTTTTTTTAAATTTTATTATTAGTATTTTTTTTTTATTGGAAGTATTGTTTTAGGGCTTGGCCATTTACTGGGAGGGCATCAGGTTCTCCCCTCAGACTCTGTAGTCGATAAGTGCCTTCCCCAATCTTCTCAACTACCTGGAAAGTTCCAAGACATAGACTCTGAAACTTATAATGTTTCCCGTTAGGTTCATTTACTCTGTCCCACTTCAGGACTAAGTCTCCTACTTCAAAATTATTTTCTTTAGCCTTATGCTTATCAAACCATGTTGGAACTAGGTTGTTAAAGGAAGTGAATATCAAGGAATAAAAGGTGAAATGTGAACTTCTTGGAAGACACAGTGACTGATACTGGGTCAAAGTGAGAAAAAGAGAAAAAAAATGGAGCGAAGCCCGAGAAAGAAATCCGTTGGACAAGGAGATCGGGGATGATAGATAAGCAAGGAAGAAGGACCATGGACGACTCAGAAAGAGAAAAATCCACTGTTATATGCTATGGAGCACCGCAGGAGAAGGAAGGAAAGACAGGCTGGCGAACCCCTGAAAATATGGGTCAAGTTGACCTAGGGTTTTATACGTCTAGGGTTTTGGACACCTAGGTTTTGGCCTAAGGCTGTCGGTGAATGATTGTAATGTATAAATAAAGGTCATGAGGGCCTAGCTTTGGTTGGTAATTTTTGTGGATACTTTGGGTGGGTACAATAATATTGTTATTTTTGTTGTTGGTATTGAGTTAGCAGAGAGAGGAGTATTGTGTGAGAGAGAAGTGATGAGTACAATATTAATGGCCGAAATGTCCTCAGACACACAATTTTATTAATAGGAAAAGAAATTACATAAGAGACATTGCAAGAGTTTACACTCCAACAACTCAATACTCTTGCAATGAGATATATATAAGCTAAAAGTCCTAACAAACTCAAGATATGGATCACTTATTAAATAACAAGTGTCCATTTACAATAAATGCTATCTTAACAAACTTGAAACAAAACTCCTAATTTAGAGCCTAAGATACGACACCTCTCTAGAGTCATATCTTTTACAACAATAATGTATCTCTAAAAGTCTACATTTATTTATCAAATATTCTAGAT
>SNQJ01S0041996.1:14637-41622 GCA_010110895.2 Picea sitchensis
TTTTACAACAATAATGTATCTCTAAAAGTCTACATTTATTTATCAAATATTCTAGATTATTAATTTAATATTCTAAATTAATAATCTTTTTATTCTAACTTTATAAACTATGATAATTGTATTTTGGATTATCTAATAAAGATCCTTATGGATTGTAAGATCTTCAGCTGGGTGCAAAGATCAACCCTACAACTGGGTGCACAGGGAGAGGAGAGAAAGAGATGAGAAGAGAGGAGATCTACTAGCTAAGAGCACATATAAGAACTATATGCTTTAACCTAATATAATATAACACAGTTCTGTGGACGTAGTCCTAGAGAGAGGGTGAACCACGTACATTTTGTGTTGTGTATGATTGGTATTTTGTATTTGTCATTCATATACTATTATTGCATTGCTAAGGTAGATATGATAGATGCATGGAGTAAATCAAGATGATAAGTGATATATGAATGTTGTATTGTTCCTGTGTTAGATCCACTTGATATTCCCCTTGGTTGTAGACATCTCTGTCTTGCAACCCCCTCATAACTACTTCAGGTGAGACTGCATATGCTTCGCAGGTGTTGCTGAAAGGGCTAGTAGTTAGGGATTGTTGGTGCGCTCTTAGAGTTGAACCCTGGGTCTACCCCTGTGTCAACAAATGGTTTCGTTGCCGAGACAAGAATATTTTTAATGGAATGTCAAGGTGGTTTCCATCGAAGACATAGATTCAAAAGTGGATAGAATATCAAGAGAAGGACTTCACTGAAGCCCATAATAAGAACCCTAATATTAACTCAGAGGACTGTTTGGAGAAGAATATTTTTACTGATATACACAAGATATTCTTTGGAGGAATCCATCAAGAGCTATACGAGTGGCTAGCTAGATTAGCCGAGACCTAGTTCGAGATCTGATCTAGACTTCCTGTGGTCTGGATGTCAGAGTTGATTAAGAAGGTCAAGAAAGCTGATAACACCATATCATGAGCAGTAGATCATTGGTTCGATAGTACCATTGAAGTGTACATCATAGAGTTTGTTGTTGACAGGGTAGAGTCATACAACCAAGTTGAGAGATATTTCTTTAAGGGACCCAGAGGAAATTTTTTACAATTCTTGAAGATGAGACTCAAGATGGTGTTGCATGAGAAGAACATATTGAAGATACAATAGATTGGTTGGATCTGGAAAGGCTAATGTTCAAAAATTCGGACAGTGACAGTGACACAGAAGCTGGACATACGCACAGTGGGAGAGTGTTCCGAGAAGTCCACCTTGCAAACCTGTTTAAGCAAAACTACAGGGAGGAGGGTTTCTACAGTGGAGAAGAGGCATATCTGACGGATGAAGAACATTCAAAACCCACCAGGACAGAGGAAGGATAAGCTGAAGAGATTCACCGAGGAGAAACTGAAACCTTAGAAACCGTGCAGAACATCGAATTAAGTACTATTATCCTTCTTGTTGATTCAATATTAAGAAATCAGAGTAATCCCAGTCACTAGAGCGTTCAGAGAACTATCCATAGTATCCCATCACATATTGAGTCAGGAACCCTAGGAAGATCTATGGCAGATGAGATGAGGCTTCCTATCTTTAGGGGAGATGGATCTGAAGATCCTGATCATCACTGGTTCCTGTGTGAAGCCATATGGAACATTAAGAATGTCACAGATGAAGCTGTCAAAAGAGCCTAGTTCAATACAACTCTCATAGATCGCGCACTGAGTTGGTACATGAAACTTGTCCAAGGACTTGCACATCCTAAGCCATTGAATCAGATCAAGAATGCGTTGATTGCAGAATTCAAGAAACCTAAGTCAAAACCCCAATGTATCACAGATTTGAAAGAGATCAAGTAGAAGGTGGCTGAACCTGTGTGGGAATTCGATCAAAGATTCAAAACCTTGACAAGCCAATTAAGTTTTCAGATCCTGAATGAACAAAACAAAGAATGGTTCATTGTTGCCCTCTTACCACACATCAGAGTTCCCCTAATGCAACAGAAGATTACTTCACAGGCTAAGGCATTGGAGATCACCATGAATCTTGAATCAACCCCTATGGGAGAATCCAGCTCAGGTATGAGTTAGATCCTGAGTCAACTAACTAGTTTGTCTTTGCAGGTCGAAGATATGAAGAAAGACAAGGGAAAAGATAAAAGAGAAGACATATGGTATGTCAGATGCAGATCAAAAGGCCATGACAAGGAAAAATTACCTCTATTCAATGAATACTTGTATTCTGGAGCCCCTAGCCCTTTGAAGCAAGTCACCTTACCCTGGTGCGAGGTATGAAAAAACAGACATCATACTGGTGAGTGCTACTACATGCAAAAGTTTGTTCATAAACCTACAAATTTGTACCGTACATTCTGTAACTCTGTAGGACATGATGATAGGGATTGTAGGGCTTATGATCTCATGCATGGAAGGTCAAGAGACATATATAATATCCAAGGTGAAGTACAACAAGAAGGAAACACTATGCAGTATAACTCTCCTGGGAGAGAAAACTTCAATCCTCGCGGTGGATTCAGAGGAAGAGGACAAGGAGGAGGAATGGGTCAAGGCCGAGGACAGATCATTTGTTATAACTGTGCATAACTAGGACACCTTGCAAGGGATTTTTAGAACCCTTGTACCACTTGCAGCTACTGCAAATCGTTTGACCATGTTATAGAATATTGTCCTGTGTTGCTAGCTAAGCTTCAGGAAAGATGAGGACCTCAACAAAACCCGCAAGTGAAACTTATCTATGCTGAACCTCACGGAGAAGACCCTAGAGTCACTGTTATAACCAGAGGAGGCACTATTATAGGAGAATATAGACTGATCCAAGGGAAGGATACAAAATATTCATGAATAAAAAACGTTGCAGAGAAGACCCAAACCTTTGGTGCAAAGAAAGAAAGACAAATATTTGAGGAAGAAAGAAATTTTTTTAGAGGAGACCAAGGTTCTTCATCAAAGACAAGACCAGAAGTAAGAGAGTCTGGAATGCCTCATGCATTTGATCAGTCTGCCTTGCCGAGGGAAGGAAAAGAGGTAAGCAATCTCATGGAAATTTTACATACTTGTATTAAGTTGATTCAAGATGAAAGCGCTGTACAAGAATTACAAAATTTAATTGGACAATACGAGCAAGGAAAGATAGATCCCTTACTGAATAGGGCAGTACACCAAATTGATAAGAAGAGAAGGACAAATAAGGAATTACATCTGAATTCTCAAATAGGAGAGTATGAGATAGACTATGTGGTCCTCAACCTAGGGTCAGAGGTCAATGTCATGATGAAGCAAACTTGGGCACTGATGGGAAAACCGAAGATGATCTATTCCCCTATAAAGATTAGGATGGATAATCAACAAGATTCCATCCCATTTGGACAATTGGAGCATGTCCCTGTGGACATCAACGGAGTAAGAACATTTGCAGATTTTGAGGTAATTGAAATAGTTGATGAAAATTGCCCTTACCCCATGCTGTTGGGAATTGATTGGGCCTTCAATAACTCTACTATTGTTGACTTAAAGAAGAGACATATGAATTTTGAAGGTGATGGCCTTAGGGTCATTGCACCTTCATATCCTGATGAAGGTCAGCGATACACAGAGGCCATCAGAGAAAAAGACTACACATATGCACTAGAAAACATCTACAAGTTAACCACCAGACAACATGATTACATTAAACCTACAATCGATGGGAATATAAGCCGAAAAAGTGACAATGCATGCTCATCAGACTCAGAAGAAGCACTGGAGAATTGGCAGAATAAGATGTATGAAGTATATACAAGGAGATGTGCTAGATTAACCAGAGAAGTTCGCTGGATCGACACAACAGTAAGTAACCTACCCACATTTGATGGTCTAAATCTGTTAGAATCCTTCCTATCATACTTTGAAGAAAGTGTACCAACACAACAGAGGTTGTTGGCAATGGATGAGGCCTTGAAATTCACACTAGAAAGATGGTGGGGGATGCACAAAAGTAATATCACAGACTGGACATGATGTCGAACTATGATGACAACGCGATTCTCAGCACAAGTAGAAGGCTGCGAAGTTCTCTACACAGGTTGAAGCTGCCCAAAGGACCATGTGTGAAGTTGCGAAGAGGCCTGGAGTGACATTCCGAAAGAACAATGGGTACACAAATTCATCAACACACTGTACACGATACCTATCAACGGGTACCTCCAAGCAGAGCTGCGCCTTATCACTATGGATTGGGAAGGTATGACTCAGAATTTTATAACTACATTCCTGTTTGAAAGTCAGTTTCCATCAGTAGATCAAGAATTACAGATTGTAAGACAAAAAGTATTCGAGGAGGTATCCATCCTTCCCTTAGAACAGGAAGAGGATGAATGGACTGTGCCTCTCCATAAACTGCAGGGTTGTTACAACATTAATACGGATGAAGACGATGATCCCAGGAAAGTGAACATCATAGAAACATAAGGCAAGAGAGATGTGGAAGGGCCAAGAGTTGAGTTACCATTTATTGGACAACCGATCAAGATCAAGAAAGTCAATATTGGAACAAAGGAGACACCGAAGCTTGCCAATGTCAGATATTATTGGGATGTTTCCACCACTGACAAGATTACTGAGTTGCTGCACGAGTATCAACACTTGTCTCCAACCAAGTTCACTGATATGAATGGAATTAAAGGGCCTATGGGAGAGATGAGGATCCCCTTAAAATCAGATGCTAGACCAGTCAAACAGAGACCTTACAGACTAAACTCTAACTACAAGGAGAAAGTGAATATTGATCTTGACATAATGCTCGAAGCAGGGATTATAGAACCTGTGGAAGAATCAGAGTGGGTTAGCCCTATGGTGGTGCAAGACAATAAGACAGGAGAGATCAGGATTTGTGTAGATGTCATGAAGTTGAATGATGCTTGTTTACATGACCCCTTCCCTACACCATTCACTGACAAAGTGTTAGATAACGTGGGAGGCCAGGAAGTATATTCTTTTACAGATGGATTTTCATGATACCATCATATCTGGATTGTCAAGGAAGACCACCATAAGACCACATTTTCAATAGAATGGGGGTCCTACCAATATATAGTGATGCCATTCGGATTGAAGAATTCCCTAACAATGTTTTCCAGGGTGGTGTTCAAAGCATTCAAAGAATTCTTGCATAAATTTCTAGAAGCATATTTCGATGACTAGACTGTGTTTAGTTTGTTGAAAAATCACATTGAATGTCTAAGGCTAATGTTGGATAAATGCAAGCAGTTTCAAATTGCTTTGAATCTAAAGAAGTGCATTTTCTTTTCCCCATTTGGATTTCTGTTAGGACATACTGTATGTAAGCAAGGATTGCTGGTAGATCCATCCAAGATCGCTATCATAGTTGATCTACCCCCTCCTACAACAGTTAAACAGTTGCGCACTGCGTTGGGACACACAAGCTACTACAAGAAGTTCATTAAAGGATATTCTCAGATTACAACACCCATGGAGAAGCTGTTGAAAAAGGATTGTCAGTTTAGTTGGAATGAAGAATGACAACAGAGCTTCGACACACTGAAAGAGAAAATGGTTACTGCGCCCATTTTAGTTTTTCTAGATTGGGTCAAGGAGTTTCATGTACATGTCGATGAATATTCCATCGCTTTAGGAGCTGTATTAGCACAACCGGGAACATGAGACATTGACCACCCGTTAGCATTTGCTAGAAGGAAGCTATCCACAACTGAGATTAATTATACCACTACTGAAAGAGAGGGATTAGAAATGGTGTATGCATTGCAAAAATTTCGCACTATTTGTTGGGAGGACACTTTAAAATGTTTACTGATCACTCCGTGCTGAAGTAGCTAGTCAACAAGCCAGTGTTGGGGGGGAGAATATGCAGATGGCTTCTGCTATTTCAAGAATATGATTTTGAGATCATAGTAAAACCAGGGATAATGAACAAAGGCCCTGACCACTTGTCAAGGTTGGAACATGGTGAAGAACCAATCAGTTTAGAGGATGCACTACTAGATGCACAACTACTAGCCATTTGAAAGATCGATGACCACTTTGCAGAAATATTACGGTTCCTGTCAACAGGAATGGTGCCCAGTGAGTATACAATTCCACAGAAGAAAAAAACTAGTAGTGCGCGCTGCAGATTTATCACTTATAGCTGGAAATCTATATAAGTTGGGACCGGATGAGATATTGCGAAGATGTGTTATGGAGGTAGAACACCCAATGATCCTTGCAGAAGCTCGTGAAGGCATCACATGAGGAAATTATGCAGGGAAAGAAACTGTGCATAAGGTCCTGCGAGCTGGCCTTTGGTGGCCTACCTCACATAGAGATGCTAAAGACTATTATAGAACCTGTGATGTATGACAAAGGGTTGGGAAACCATCTAGAAGAGATGAAATTCCGTTAGCACCACAAATGACCCTACAAGCATTTGTGAAATGGGACATTGAATTTGTTGGACCTATAAACCCACAAGGAAAGCGCACAGGAGCAAGGTACATAATTACAAAAATAGAGTACTTGACCAGATGGGCTAAAGCTTGAGAAGTTAAGGACTATAGTGCAACTACAACTATGCGATTCATATTTGATGACATCATAACCAGGTTTGGATTCCCAAAGATCCTCATGAGTGATCAAGGAACACATTTAATCAATAAGACAGTTGAAGCCTTGACCGAAGAATTTATAGTCCACCATCAGAAGAGCACACCGTACCACCCTATAGCAAATGGGACAGTTGAAGCATTCAACAAGATTTTTGAAATAGAGTTAACCAAGATTTTTTGTGTGAATAGGGATGATTGGGATTTAAGAGTACCATCAGTATTATGGGCCTATAGAACCACTTGCAAGAAGTTAACAATGTAGAACCCTTTTAAGTTGGTTTATGGTCTCAAAGCTATTGTTCCAATGGAGTATTTGGTACCAAGCCTGAGAATTTCTACCTTTACAGGTATGGATGATAATAGAGTTGTTCAAGAGAGGCTTGCATAGTTGGTTGAACTTGAGGAAGATAGATTCATTGCAAGATTCCATCAGCAAGTACAAAAGGAAAGAGAGAAGGACTATCATGACAGGCACATCAAGAAGAAGGCATTTAGACAAGGAGATCTAGTGCTGGTTTATGAAAACAAGTTCATCAAGAATCCTGGGAAGTTTAGAACACATTGGCTAGGTCCATATGAGATCGCTTATGTTACAGAGGGGGGAGTTGTGTAATTGAATATGTTTAATGGAGAATGGAAGGAAGGATTAGTGAATGGGAGTCGACTAAAGTTGTATTATGACAACCAGCTGCCTCACAGCTCTTAATAAAATCAAACAGATCAAGGGTCTAGGTACCAGGTGCAGTTGAAACTGGGTACCAGACACGGAAAAGACAATTTTCACAAGGAGGAACAAGAGGCATAAAGGAGAAAGCAAAGTCTGCACTGCGTAGTCCGAAGTTAAAGTACAACAAAAGAGTCATATCAAAGTGCCTTGGGACGAGTCACAGGTGAGTGTTGGGGGCATGTTGGCCCTAGGTTGTTAAAGGAAGTGAAGATCAAGGAAGAAAAGGTGAAATGTGAACTTCGTGGAAGACACAGTGACTAATACTGGGTCAAAGTGAGAAAAAGAGAAGAAAAGATGGAGCGAAGCCCGAGAAAGAAATTCGTTGGACAAGGAGATTGGGGATGACATATAAGAAAGGAAGAAGGACCCTGGATGACTCAGAAAGAGGAAAAAGCCACCGTTAGATGCTATGGAGCACCGTGTGAGAAGGAAGGAAAGACAGGCTGGTGAAGCCCTAAAAATATGGGTCAAGTTGACCTAGGGTTTTAGACATCTAGGGTTTTGGTATCTAGGGTTTTGGACACCTAGGTTTCGACCTAAGGCTGTCGGTGAATGATTGTAATGTATAAATAGGGGTCACGAGGGCCTAGTTTTGGTTGGTAATTTTTGTGGATACTTTGGGTGGGTATGATAATATTGTTATTGTTGTTGTTGGTATTGAGTTATAGGAGAGAAGAGTATTGTGTGAGAGAGAAGTGCTGAGTACGAGAGCCTTCTGGATTGTAAGATCTTTAGCTGGGTGTGAAGATCAACCCTGCAGCTTGGTGTGTAGGGAGAGGAGAGAAAGAGAGGAGAAGAGAGGGGATATTCTAGCTAAGAGCGCAGAAAAGAACTGTATGCTTTAACCTAATATAATATAGCATAGTTCTGTGGATGTAGCCCTAGAGAGAGGGTGAACCACGTATATTTTGTGTTGTGTATGATTGGTATTTTGTATTTGTCATTCATATACTATTATTGCATTGCTAAGGTAGATCTGATAGATGCATGGAGTAAATCAAGATGATAAGTGATATATGAATGCTGTAATGTTCCTGTGTTATATCCACTTGATATTCCCCTTAGTTGTAGACATCTCTATCCTGCAACCCCCTCATAACTGCTTCGGGTGAGACTGCATCTTCTTTGCAGGTGTTTCCGAAAGGGTCAGTAGTTAGGGCTTGTTGGTGCACTCTTTGAGCTAAACCCTAGGTCTTCCCCTGTGCCAACAAACCATCTTTTCACTATTTGTTGGTGAGATAGGAATTTTGACTTAGCCTTTTCTCTCTCTTCTTCCAGCATAAGCAGAGTGTTAATCCTTTGCTACATGGCCGATGAGGGTTCTTCGTTGGAATCTTGGGCCAGCTGAAGAGACGAGAGATAGAGTCCATTTGGGAGGATGGATTATTTCCCATAGACCAGAAAGTATGGGGAATTTCCTATGGCTTCCTTAGGTGTGACCCTATCGGCCCACAGAGCATTATAGAGTAGGTTATGCCAATTTCTTTGGTTATCTGTAACTGTCTTCTTTAATATCCTTACCAGGTTTTTATTAGTTGATTCGACCACACCATTTCCCTAGGGGTAGTAATTTGTAGAGTACTTGATTATGATTCCTTTGTCCGGAGCAAACTCTGTCAATAGGGTTGAAGAAAAGTAAGTTGCGTTATCAAAGACCAGAAAAGAAGGGACACCGAACCTCATGATCAACTATTGTTCTATGAATTGGATCACCACCTTCTCGTTTACATGAGTTAGAGGAATGGCCTCTGTCCATTTCATGAAATAGTCGGTGGCAGTAAGAATGTACTTGTGAATTTTTGAGGAGCTAGGTGTGATCTCTCCTATGATATCCAACCCCATTTCTTGAAAGGCCAAGAGACAGTAATAGGTTGGAGTGGGACCACCTCTCTTTTCTCCTTTCCAATGCTTATTTGACAAGTCTTACAGTTTCTAGCGTAATTATGAGCATCTTTGAACAAGGTGGGCCAATAATAGCCGACTCTCAGAATCTTATGAGCGATAGTTTTTCCTGCAAAATGTCCCCCGACGGGGCCATCATGGAGTTCTTTCAGTACCTTGTCTACACCTTGTCGTTCGAGACATCTTAATAGTACCCCGTCATAATTGATTTGGAAGAGCACCGAATTTATAAGACGATATTGTACAGATTTTAATCTCAGGGATCTCCTTTCTCTAGGGTTGAGGTTTTTGGGACAAGTCCCGTGATGTAGGAGATAAGTTAAATATTTGTACCAGGAGTCTTTTCTTGGGGATATGTATGCTACTTCACCACACCATAGTGTCATTTCATTCTCCCATCCGAGATCTTCATCTACTTGATCCTGGGATTTAGCCGTGAGCTTGGACAAACCTTGTCCTTTTACTAGTTTTGCAGGTTTTATATCTAGATCAAATTCCTAGACCATCGCCATCCAGTTCCCCCTTATTACCCCCATTTCCTTCTGGGTGAAAAAGGATTGGACTTTAGTGTGCGACACAATTACTTTAGTGTGATTATTGAGGATGTAAGACCTAAAATGTTTTACTGCCTTATAAACCGCATAGGCCTGTTGGTATACAACAGGATAATTGAGCTCAGCTCCTTGAAGATTAGTACTCATAAATGACACCAGGGATTCGTTGTTGCCATCATCCTTCTGACTCAAGACTGTAGCTAGTGATTGATTGAAGGTGAAAGTGTAAAGGAAAAAATCTCTATTGAAATCATGACTTCGCAACACCGGGGCTCAGGAAATGGTGGCTTTGATATTGTTAAAGGCATCTTTTCTCTCATCATCCCACTTAAATTCTACATATTTGCGAATCATATTTTGTAAGGGTTTGATGATTTCTGCGAAGTTGGGAGTGAACTTCCTCACAAAATTGATTTTCCCAAAAAAGGACTGCATAGATTTCTTGTTGTGGGGTAAGGGAAGTTGAGATATGGATTTAATCCTTTCCAGGTCTATGCGAATCTCTGCCTGTGATATAATGTGACCTAACAACTTACCTTTCTCGACACCAAAGATAGTTTTCTTAGGGTTTAAGGATATACCATATTTCCTACACCTCTCAAAAATATGAGTTAATTGTTGGATGCGCTCTTCTCTGTTCTTTGAATACACTGTTACGTCATCTAGATACACTACCATCCATATATTGATTAGTCCCCATAAATATACATCCATGTTTCTTTGGAAGGTTGCTCCTGCGTTAATTAACCCAAACGACATGCGCTTATAAGCGAAGGTTCCCCATTTGGTTCAGAAGGTGGTTTTCAAACGGTCTTCCTCTGAAACCAATACTTGGTTGTAACCTGAGAAACCGTCTAGTAGAGAGAAAATTTCCGAGCCTGACACAATCTGGAAGAGTTGTTCCATCGGTGCGACTGGATAATTGTCTTTTTCTGAAGCCCTGTTGAGGTTCCTAAAATCTATGCATAGGAGGATCTTCCCTGACTTTTCACTCACCAGAACAAGTTTCGATACCCAAGAGGAATGCCTAACCTGAAAAATTATCTTGGCATCTAAGAGTTTCTTTAATTCCTGATACATAAGAGGCTCCAGTGATGAGTGATACTTTTGGAGATTCTATTGGAAAGGTTTTAATTCTGGTTTTAAAGGGATGGTGTGTTGAATGATGCATGTATCATATGTTTTCAAATCCCTATAGGACCACGCGAAGACATCCTGGTATTGTATGAATAATTTGAGGTAAGGTTTCCTCTCTTCTTTAGACATAGTATTGCCTAGATTCACATTATTTGGACTCTCTGGGGTCCCAAGATTTATAGTTTCATGCAGGGGACAAGAGCTACCAGTCTTTGCGTTTTTGGGTCCCTTAAATCGCTCTTTGAGATCAAAAAGATTTTCTAGATTAGCTATCCCTTTTGGGATTGTGTGACCCTTTGATTTATCCATAGGTCATCTCATCCGAGGATCGGTTTCTATGGAAATCTCTTGGAATTATTCATCATCAATAGCGAGGTCTTTAAAATTTTCTCGGCTAGTTAAGAAGTTTATGATTTTTTCATCTCCTTCGAAGAATTTCCAATTGGAAATTTTGTTAGGTACCGATGGTTTATAGAGCAGTTCCACAGTGAATTGGGAGGCTTCATAATATTCTAAAGGTGATAGCCTGGAGGCGGCTGTGGCCAAGGAGTCAACAAGAATATTCTTTGTTCTGGGGATCGCAGTGATGTTAAAAGCCTCAAAGTGTTATATTAACCTATGCACCTCTTGCTGATAGTTCTTGAGATGAGGATAATTGAAATGTATAGTATTTCTTACTTGTCTAACAATAATTTCAGAGCCCCTGAAAACTCTCAATCCTTTGATATCCAAATCTATGGATTTCCTTAATCCCTATACTAGAGTTTCATATTCGACAGTGTTGTTGGTGCATTTGAACTCTAGCCTACAGGACAAGAAATGATGTTTACCAATAGGATAGATGAGGATGCATCCTGCTCCAGACCCTTCTTGAGATTTAGATCCATCAAAATAGGGGGTCCAAATTTGTGAATGAGGATCACTATTTTTGTTTCCCTTATTAGTTTCTTGCTCCCCGACCTTTCATTTCGCAAGTTCTGGTGCTGAGTTTTGGTAGAAGAGGGTGTCTCTTGTTGGTATCGATGATTTGTCTTGGAAAATCAATTCAGAGTTTTGAGTAAGAGGAAAATCAGATAAGAGGGGAGCAAAGTTTCCAAAGTAGGAGTCACAGGAATAATTGCCCAGTATGGGGAAATATGTGGACGAGGGTTCGTTAGGGGTTTCTAAATTAGTGACCGTATGTCTTAGATATCTCTCCCTATCGATTCTGATCATGTTCTTGTATCCCTTCAGTGGTATCCAAAGGTGTTCCTAATCCATACTGAAGTATCTGTTTATCTTTTCAGACCAATCTCAACTCAGTAATAACCCATATGCCTCTGGGATATCTACTACAATAATGTCGATCACTTGCAAAAACGTGGGGTGCATCGATATTCTGATCAATACGTCTCTGAGTTCTCCTATGACCTTGACTTGGGTTCTGTCGAGTTGTATGACATGTTTATCTCTCTTAAGAGGAATGACATTTAATTTTTTTCAGATAGACAAGGGCATGACGTTGGAGGATGCTCCAGAATCTACCAAACAATTGTGAAGGTTTCTATTAAATACTTCAAACGTTAAGAGAAATGGTGGGACAAAAGGTATTTCCTTTCTATCTCCCAAATAGGTGTTCACAGTTGTTTTTTCCATCGGATCTGCGTGAGTCAAAGTTTTTCCTGGGCCATTGCCCACCCTCAAATTTCCCATGGATTTCAATGCCTGTAACATAAAATTTTTCTGCTGAGGGATCATGCATATGTCCATAACGGAAATATTGGCCTTTAGCTTCTTCAAATATTCAACCACATTGTAATCTAGGATTATTATAGGATTTTTACCGGGGGTGAAAGATGTTTTTGGGAAATTGAGAGTTAACTTGCTTTGCGAGGCCCAGGTGGTGTTAGTATCTTTCGATCCGGGTGGCCCCTTGATGCGAGTCTGTATCGCCAAAACTTCCACGGGTTATTCTCGAGACTCAAACAGATCGTTGGAAGGCATGATCAGGTCGGGATCCCATATCAGTATGGCTGTATCTCGTGGTGGGTCCACTTCTTCCTGGTCAATAATACTCATGGCCGAACTACTTGATTGTTCGGTCAGGGAGAATTTGTCTAGAAAATGATTGGCCATTAAATTCATGGCATGGACCCATTAAGGGCAGTCTCTTTCAGAGTGGTTCTCTTTATGATAAGTACATAAAAAATCAAAAGAGACATTACCTAGATCGATATTTAAGTTAGCAAGGGGGTTCAATTGCTTTGAAAGGCGGGTTTCTTTTAAATAAAGGCTTGTAGGGCCTTTGGCCTTAGTTTCCCTCCCTTGCATTTCTCTTCATGTCTATAATTTCGTTTGATAATTTCTTAACCATGAATTGTAGATATTCTATATCACCATTACCTTTGTCAGGAGTCTGTTCAACCAGTTTTACTGGAGGCCTAGTCAGAAGAAATCCTCTCCTAGGAGGGTGCTGGGTTTCTTTGTTTACTAGAGAGACCTGACCTTATTTACATCCTTTCATCTGGAATTATATCATTTTGTCCTCTTCAAAATTTTTTGCTAGGGTTTGCTTAGCAACTCTTTTTACAAACATAGAAATAGAAGCCAGTAGCACGTTGGCATAAACCTCGATTTGTAACTCTTGAGTTGGTTTCACCGCGGGCTGGAATTTGTTTAAGATGGTCGTGAATCTCTGATTGAAATCTTTGACCCTTTCTTTCAGACTCATGCTGGCTATGAAAAACTCAGCCATCAGGGCCCCCGTGGTAGTTTCTTCTGCAAACTTATCTAGAAAGACTTTTTGGAACTTAGTCCAGCTGGTTATCGATCCTACTGGCAAATTAAAGTACCACGTGGAAGCTAAATTTTCAAACGCGTAGGGGAAAAGTATGCAGACTACGTCTTCATGCTAGACATTCATAAGTCTAATTGCGAGTATGGACTTCTTGATATGATCTTCAAGTAATCCCAAAGTTTTGGGGTTGTACTTGGGAAGCAGCCTCTCCGGGTGTCGGGGAAGATTATGTACTCGTCCGAGGACGACCACGATGTCTCCGACCATCCAGGGTTGGTTGTTCTGAAGAAGGATTTCTCCTTCTGCCTCATGGTCATCATTACCTTCCATGTCTTCAGAATCCGAGTTGAACTCTTCTTCCTCTAAAAGGTCTTCGGGCTCGGAGATGTCGCCGAATGGAATTTCGAGAATCAGATCGAGAGTTTCTTAGATTTCGGTAATTGCGAAATATATTAAGTCTTCTACGAAGTGTACAAAAAATTCGTAGAGAGTGCTAACCACAGGTCCAATTTCTTTTTTTCTTCGAGGGAGTATGGGAGATAAGGACAAGGCACCGATCTGCTGGGTGTAGGCTTTACTGATTCTCCTGAATTGATTCACTTCCTCGTGAGGAAGGGCGTAAGGTATTTCAAGGTGAAAAGGTTCTTCCTCGGCCTGGGGTGAGTTATCCGTTTCGGGAATACTGAACATGTGTGGGTTGTCTTGTGATGGAATAGCCATGCATGTGAGCTGTTACAAATCTATAGGCTATTTGAAATGACAGATAAAATATATACTCAACCATTCATTCTCAGGCCCTCCTTCTAGCGCCAATTCTATTGATGGGACATAAATCCCTTGACTCAATAGTAGGAAGAAAACCCATCACCGAGGCCCAATTAGACTCTGCAGCGTTTAAAATGGAATGGTTCTCCATATCTTGTGATCTGACCAATTTATTGATGGGCTTTGTGTTTCTTTGTGAAGGCTCTTCTTTCAATTAGGACTATTTTCTTCTTTATTTTCTCTTGGGTGGGGCTGATATGAGAGATGCAAGCCAACATAAACCAACTTGACAATTAACAGGATTAAGTTTTAACTACTGGGGAAGAGGTTAAGCTTGGGATAACCCATTTCTCAACATGCAGACAATTACTCTATACCATAGGCCTAGTACTAATACATTAACCATGTGAGCATCCAATTACTATCTGAGAAACTAACTATCAGAAAGAAAGCACATATGTAATAATATAATGGAAAGAAAAATAATTCATCTACCATAACCATGCATCACATAATAACACAACAATTTATCTCCATCATGAAAGCAAAGAACATCAAGACATTGCACCAGATAACTTGACAACAGAATTAATTGCTCTTACTGATTACTACATCATTCATGAAACAGGATAGGAAGTAGTTCTTCTCCAAGTACAATCACATGCATCTAATGAAAATAATTTGTCTTTCGTCCATAAGGACTTCTCAATTCATAGTAGTCTCAAAATAACTCTTAATAACCAAAAAGAGAGAGTTCTTACAACAACCATCGACCCTTAATTAATTGGCCGATGTCCTTATTTATATTATAAACTTTTAACCGGTACTAACGAATAATTGCAGTTTAAACAAAACAAAAATCTCCACGTGGTGTTATCTTCTAACATCTTGTTTAATAGTCATCTTGACATACTTCTTGGAAAGGATGACTGCTCTCGTACTCAGTCCAAACGATAAACAATTTTTCACGAGTTTGGGCCCATGGAAATCTATTCTGTTCCATCGGGGCTGCATATATTACCCTGATGTCTACTGCATGTGCCCGATACTTTACTAAACTGAAGTTCAACTGTTGTAGCATGGTTCGGTCTCTGATCGAATGTTCTGCGAATTGTTTCACTTGCCCTGGATTTGCATCAGCTATTTTTGAGAACTCTTCGGTCCATAACGCATCTTGTTTGGCATGTAGCTTGACCACGTCACTTAGATCAATGAAATTATCAGGGGTGCCGAACTCAGGGAGACCGACATCGTTCATTATTTTGTTAATTTTATCCTAGTGCTTATTACACCTGGTCTATTGTTCTTGGATCTCTTGATGTAGGTCCCGAGACATCTTAGCCCAATACTCGACTGATCACTTCATGCGATTAAGACTACTTTTTTGTATCACATGAATGCCATGTTTTTCCTTATCTCGGCCTTGCTAAACTTCCTCAATGTACTCGAGTCTTTCTACCACTTGCTGTGCCCTTTCATACCATCGCTCCATCTCCTTGCAAGTTGCAAGTGCCATGAGAGTGTCCTCCTGGAACTCAGCTATATTTTCAGTTAACATGTGTCTCTCCTTCATAAAATCATTGTAAACTCCTATGAACTCACCTTTCAGATACACAATAGTCTGCGTGGCATCTTTCTAGTATTTGGAAAGATGGCACAAGTGTTCGAGCTCCTTTAAGGCGACGACTAGTTCCTTTTCGTCTCTCCTAAATTTGTCCAAGGTGGCATCTGAGAGAGATGTTCCTACGCCGGTTAGTTCAGACGTCTGGGCGTCTACTATGTTGATCAAGTTCTCCTCTGTAGTAACTAGGATGGAGTGATCCAACAAGATCCTTCTTTTCTTCGCTTTCCTTTGAACAATGGCCTTTCTCTTCTAATCGTAGGATATCGCATAGATATATGCTACCTCCTCTATTGGCTCTGGTATTTCCTGATCACCCCATGTTAGTTTGTTTCCAAAACTAGCGGTGGTGTATATTTGTTAAATATTTTACTCTCGAACTTCCTCGTTGTATCTTGTGGGTCCGACTCCTACTTGTCTCCCTTCGGGGATTTGAGTATTAGGTAGAATGGATATGTCGGGTACAGACTCATTACTTACTTTCTCATCGACCACTGAGCTACTGGTTTCCTTTTGCGGGGATCCTTTCTTTGTCTCCTCTCGTTCGTGCTTATCATTTAGATCTGCTTCGATTTCTGATTCATTGGGTCCTTTTGTGTCGAGGCCGCTTTCAACTTCTTTTTATTTTTGCGAGACCTCCTTGTCTTTAAACTCAGGCTGAGGGGAAGAGGTTTTCTCAGGGCCTCCTTCCTCTTGGACACACACTGGGGTGCCGTGAGATGGCTCCAAACTCTCATCGTCACTATATATATATGTATATGTTTTCTCAGGGGGTTAGGCGCTTTGGTTTCTATCGACACCCGACTTGTCTCTAGTTGATTTGTCCCGCCTTATGAGGAATGGACTGGCGATGTTGAGGATTCAGGATTACCTAACCTGTTGGTGTTATCAGGATTCATGGGAACGAGGTCGCTTGACTCCATCGGGGCGCTTCAGATAGTAGTTGAAATCACAGGTCTTACGATAAGGTACAGATCGTCATGCATTTGCTTCATTAGAAGCTGGCTTTGCTGGTACAAGAGTTCCCCCATTCCCTGTGTAACTTGAACTTCAAGGGAATTACTGGTTCGTACTGGGGATTCATGGTAAACTCTCACAGATTCAATGTCTTCCTGAGGATGACCTATTTATTCGCATGATTCAGAGGTTGTTGCTCCTTCCTAGCTCCTGAGAATTTATTGAGTTGTCTCCTCTAAGGACGTCGCCTGAGATTTGAACCTGGTTTCTTGAGGATCAACCCTCCTTGTCACCACCTCATTCCAGTCCTAAGCATTTTCAGTGAAAATTTCATCTTAGAACCGGTCATGGGCATAAGGCCAATATGACGATACCTACAACGCGTGTTGTCGGACCAACCCCTTGGGGTCGTGTTTGTGAAATTGGCCAGTTTGGAACTGAAATTCCAATTGAGTTATCACTTCTTGCTTAGCATGTGTGGTGTCTTTGAACATATAGAAGCCAATATGAAACCCATACGGTATGAAATGCCGCTTCTTATATTTAACCAAAGTGGCATTGTATCCTTGCAGAATAGTCTGATAACATATTTCTCCTAACACTAGTTGATCGGGAACATATATGGGTAATAAGTGGGGTGCCCCTGTGGCTCCGAAACCCTGATGTAGGTTTTGCACTCATCTAAATACCAGTGACCAACTTTTGATATAACCCTTTTTGCTTCGTCTGACAGCCTAGGGCATTCTTTACTGAATAGCAAAAAGTAAATGCGTGCAATAAACTGGTCACATATAACAACATAGGATTTTTTGTACCTATTTTCCCATAAGATGTTGAAGTATACATGGACCGGGAGCTCCGAGGAGTGCCACTTTAGGTTCATCCCAGAGAAGGCGTTCCTGGCACAAATGATGTCTAGTAGATACGAGGCCATGCAGAAGGTAGGGGTTTCTTCGTCCTTTGGCACCTGAGTTTTCCTTATGCAGGTGCTCAGTTGTTTGGAGATGATGGCACCCCAATTGAAGCCCGTTCTTGAAATGGTGATTGTATAATCTAGAGGCATCCAAGCCTCTAAGAACTAGGAGCAATCTTTCTCCCCATGCAACCTGTAGAGTATCCCCCTAAGATATATGTATGGTTCCCTAATATTGGCCGTTGTGTACCAGTCGACAATCCGGTTCGTGAATTATTTGTCTTCTCTACACCAAGACATGATGATTTTGCTGGTATCATGTGATGCATACAAACTTAGAACGAACTAAGTGCTCAAATTTTCTTTAGGCTCACCGAGCTTGTAGTATCTCCGAACCTCCGCTGGTAGGAAAACCCCGACACATTCATCGTTATCGTCATTAATCAAACATTTATGCACGTTAGTGTGGTCAATGAGCCACTTTATGAGATCGATGCAATGAAACACCGGATTTCGTCTTGCCACCATGTGTAGATAATCCCTATGGATGTTTGGGAGCACATCATCACCGAGATTCCTTTTATCAGGATCGCTGTGCAGGGTATACTATAGGGGTTCTTCTTTCTTGATTTCCTTAAATAATTCTTCCCAGTGAGGAAATGTTGTTTTGGCTCCAATGTTTGCCTCCATGTCTCCGAAGATCGGGGGATGGACAAAGGCCTTCTTGGTGATTGTATTAATGACATGCACTGTCTTGAAAGTGAAGTCCAATTGTCTTGCAATTGCTGGGGAGGAGCCCTCTCCTGCTTCTGCTTCTTGCAGCTTTGGCTCTCTTGGTGATTTCCTGGTGGAGGGTTTCTTTGGAGGCATTGTCCCTGCAATTAAAATGGATTTTAAACATGTATACAGAGCAACGTTGGGTTGTGAACTCATACACTGAAGCGTAAAACACCACAAGTGGAGACATACTTGTAATGCCTGCTAAGAAAGTTGTCTAATGCTTAATAAACTTTGGATGACTTATCTGGATTGTTGGCCCTTCTCCTCTGTTTGTTCTGAAATCTTTGCCGCGCAGAATAAGATCATGCATAATAACTTTGAAAGAATATAATTGGAGAGACTCTATCAATCGTATCAACTAGTTAATACGAGTAATAAATGCAAATTCAAAATAAACTACCGTCAATTCTCTGCAATTAAATCCTAACTGGTCGACGACGGAGGCATGGAAGAAAATGCATTGTATCAGCAAGATTAAACATATTGTTTTGATTCATGCATGGATAAGAAACTAATGTGGGATCCACAACTTTATACAAAATTTAAATGCGTCGTACCTAACGGATCCATGGGTAAAAAATTCTCATCACATCGTATCTCTCCGGCGTGGAGGTTGGGGATCGACACTTTAAAATGTAAAAATAATGTGTATTTTTTATTTTGTAACTCTCCGACGCCGAAATAGTGTCGGGTGTTGGCGATCGACAATACCGCTCTTCTCTTTGCGTGACACTTACCTTTTCGTTTTCCTGCTGAAGTCGAACGGGTCAGTCTTCGACGATACCCCTACCAAAGTTCAATCGTAAAAAGAAAGTCTTTCATCTGCCGACGTCGATGAAGATCGGTGTTCGGCTATTTTAAACTTCTCAAACGATTTTCAACACCTTTAACGTTTACCGATTCCGAACTCCTAAGCGTGTCGTGGAAATATTTAGTGTGCCAGTTCCCCAAGTAGCTTGTTAAGGACCCTTTAATGATTAGGATGATTCTTTGTTCTATGTTCAGGAAAACTTTAGAAAATTTAAACATGAAACATAAGAAATAAGCTCAGGTATAAGTTTCATACTGAAGGCAAAACAGATAGTGCAAAGGATCAAGTGGTACCCAAAAGAAAAAAATGAACATAGACTTTTAGGGTGTGTTGAGTGCTCAACAGGTTCCCCAAGGGAAAATAATAACAGTCTTATGTTGATCCACAGGTAAAATATTGATTTGATTATATCTGGATAAACCATCCATCAAAGAGAAGATTTCCCTCCCAGCACAATCGTCAACGATTTGGTCAACGAAAGGGGTTGGGTAATTATCTTTGGGGAAAGCCTCATTGATATCCCTATAATGTACACAAACACGGATCATGCCTTGTTTCTTTGTAACTGGAACAAGATTGGACACCCAATCAGTGAAATCCACGGGATAGACAAAACCGTCTTTAAGAAGTTTTTCAACTTCGAGTTTCATAGCAGGAGATTTGCGTGGATGTACTGGGAGAAGTATCTATAGAAGTGGTTTAGCGTCTAGGTAAGTCTTAATTTCATGTACAAAAATATATGGATCAATTCCAAGAATCTCTTCGTAACTTCAGGAAAAATGTCACAAAATTCTTGGAAAAGAGCTTTGTAAATTCAGATCTCATCAACAGAACATGAGGCATTGATATGAACATTTTCCACGATTCTGGGTTTACTCGAAATCTATAGAGGGATGGTGGGTGAAATATTGCTCAAATTCCCTTCGTACAAAACATTCTGTGTTGGTTCAGGAACAAGGGATATAGTAACGACAGTAGACAGATTTGAAATCCGTTGGTAACTCTATATGGTCTCAGGTTCCAGGAAGAGGATAAAATTATGATGCCCATTGTTCCATGGGGTATCTTCCATGAAAATAAATTTCATGATCATATCATCTGTGTGAAATACCATGTGAAATGGATCAGGAGACATATCTAAGAGAGAATAAGGAGAAGTAGTTGCTGATTGAATAGCTTGATAAGCCAATTCTACCAGAGTTAAAGGCATTCTGTCACTGTAATGAAGACAGTCATCAGAGCTAGGTAATATCCAAGGGTCTTGAGACTCAAGGATTTCAATAATAGTAGTCGAGATCATGTTAATTGAAGCAACAAAAGGAGGAGGAATATCGGGTGGTGGAATGGGGAATGTACCCATTAACAATGAATCCTTTAGAAGACCCACACCAATATTCTCATAATCGAGAGCTGTTTTCACAATGAACAGTATGCTACTAGTACGAGAATCAGAATTAAAGAAGGCGATTTGATCGACAGTAACAACATTTCCTTGGTGAGGGAAACATATCACATGGAAAAGAGTAGAAACAATTGCACAAATAGAATCAATCCAACTACAACCAAGTAGAAGGTTGTAATCGAGAGGTGCATCAAATACCTCAACCTTAATAGTAACCACTTTGCCTTCTAACATAATAGATAACAAAGGAATAACACCATAAGGTTTAAACCATGTACCATTAAAGGCTTTGCGATTATTGTGTGACTCGGTAAGGGAAGGAGACACAATGGCTTTCCAACAAGTGACGGACATGACGCAAGTTGAGTCTCCTTCATCAATAACAGTTCGACACATATTCTTATTTTCCACAATGAATTTGAAATGCTAATTGAGGAGGGAGCCTTGGAATATGATCTTCCAAGTAAAATATTATCAAGTTCGTATCGGTAGGATCAATTCCACCAATAGCCTTTAACAATACCTTTCGTTGCGTAGGGAAACTTTGAATGACTCTGAGAGCCGACATCGCAGAAGGTGCATGTGAAAGATATTCTACAATACTGTAGTTTTGAGTAGCACGTGCGTGAGGGTTAAATGATGAATTATTAACAATGCCTTTAGGAGGAGGGTGAAGAAGTGTATCGAGACTCGTTCATTCAAGATGAAGAGGACTGTTGGGAGGTGAAGTCGATGGAGGAGTTTGAACCAATGGAGGTGGTGAATCATCAACTTTCTCTTTTGAAAGAGAATAATCTTTGGCTCGAGTAGCGACTGCAACTTCATTCTTATTGGAGTCACTAGTACACATAAGTACATAATATGTGGTAGAGGGAGAAGGTTGGTTATGGATGACCAATTGGGCCTTTTTTTGAGAAGGAAAAGGTTGTGAAAAAATGACAGGTGTAGGAGGTGTCCCTGTCCCTTGCAGGAACTTAGTAATCTCAGCACGTCATGGAAAATATTTCGTATAATGATCCTCACCACATATACGACAAGGAAAATGAGGTTTTTTCTTTTCTTTGTCATCAACAGGCTAAGTCTTGGGTTTATCGTATTGTTGATTATTATTTTTATCCTCTTTATTCTTACCCTTCCCTTTATTTTTGTTTTTGATTTTTACTGGTAGGTGTAGATTGAAACCTGTTAACCTCAAAGGTTTTACCGAAAGAAGGATTCAAAGGAGGAGTATTTTGTACATTAGCAGTAGTAGATTTGGGATTGGAATGACTAGCTTGTTTAGACTAAATCTCAACGTGAAAAGTGCCACTCACAACATCAACAGTATGAGAATCTATTGGAGGTGTTGGGGTTGGATTTGTAGACGGGCGAGGAGAATCAGGGATCAAGTCACATAGTGTTCCCATTTGTGAATAAACGAGATCCAAATATTGAGCATGAATAATCACCTTCTCTTCAGTGATGACACCACCCATGGCAACACCACGGGCTATAGGACCAATGAGTGACTTGGTAAACCACTCAACCAATATTTGATCAGGAAGAGGAACTTTGATTAAGCGTCTTCTCCTCCTCCACTCATGAATAAGATCAGAAATATGAGTAGAAGAGGATTGTTTAAATGAACTCAAAATTTCATTTCCTGTCTCATATCATATCAGTAACTGGTAATGCGTTAAGAAATTCATAGCTAAGGTGTTGAAATCATTGAAGAATCGTCGTGGAAACTCGTTATACCATTTGGATTCCGAACCCGTAAGAGTTTGTTGGAAAAGATGTAATCTAATGGAGTCATCCATCAAAGAGTTGGATGAACACCAAAGATGAAATGTCATGACGTGATTATTTGGGTCTTCTCCTGATCGACCGTCAAACTTAGGAATGTTTGATGGTAAATTGACAGGTATGACCAACCAATAAGGAGAAAGAAAGATATTATCATTCAAAATCCTATATAAATCCGATAAATCCAAAGTAGTAAGAAATGAAAAATGTCTATTCACTTGAGGAAACTGGTAATTTTGAAGAGGTAATCCCGTAGGTATACCAATAGGATCATAAGAAGTTTGTAGATAGTTAGAGGGTCCTGTCAAATTCGGTGGTGGAGGTTTTTGAGTCAAATAGCCAACATGATTTGGTTTATTGGGTAAGCTTCCTTAGAAAGGAGTATTAGACAGAAAATATTGACCCCAGGTAGGATTCACAGAGCCTGGATATGGCTGACTGGGATTAGGGGGTACAAAAGAATTTATTTGAGGATTTTTCCCCCCTGGTGGTTGTTGATTTCCTTGGAAAGGGGAATTCTAAGGTTGAGATTGTAATCCAGGGATATATTACCCATACACTGGGTTATGACCCCCAACTTGGGGTTTCCCCCCAACTTGAGGTTTTCCCCCAACTTGAGGTTTCCCCCCAACTTGTGGTTGGACCCCAACTTGAGGTTGGACTCCAATAGGAATTTGAAAACCAGAAGCAACAAAATGACTTCTACCTCGAACTTGATTGGAGATACTTGGTCCAGGATGATTAGATCCTCCATGTAGAGGTGGAGGAGGAACGCTAGGCCCCTCAGAGAGAACCTGGTTAGGTGTAGGAACAAAACTAATAGCAACATTATACCGAAGAGGAACAAAAATATTAGACCCTCCGGATGGACTCTGGGCAGGATTAGAAATAGAAGTATTGAGAGCGTTATACCCAGGTGGAAGTGATGGATTTTATCTAAGTAGAAGTGGTGTTCCAATAGGATCTTGAGTGATTACTAGACTTCCGACAGGAATAGGCGTAACTTGTGGGACCATGGTAGAGCTAGTGAGCAGGAGAGGAAGAATTATATGAGAACCAACCAACAATTGGTCTAAAACCGTGACAACATTATTGGTCATGCTAGTAAAATTATTTAAAGGTACTATATAAGCAGTGGAAGTCACATGTGTATGTGATGCCATAGGTTGATTAGGACTCATTCCTATTTTATCAAAAATATCGTGTCTTGAGGAGGTCCTCCAAAGAGAATGGACAAGGACTGAGCTAGGATTAAAAATTCCAGCAGTATGAACCATAGTTCTAAACGATTCACTCTGGAAGGGTGGATCATCTACACCAGAATCTGCGTAAGGTCCATAAGGTATTCTAGTATAATATTCAACAACAACGTCTCCCGATGAATTTATCTAGAGCAAACATGGATCTTGTATAACACTCAATAACAAATTTATAGGAAGTGTTGATTCCTCCAATGGAGTAGAACTTCCAATCTCAGAGTCCACTACGTTATTGACTGCTCCTTCAAGAGAACCCTTTGGTGAGTTAGGAAGGAAAGGAGTGTATTCTTCTGGCCCTTCCGTAGTAACCCTTGCATCCTACATGAATGACAAGGGCCGATGTTGGCCGCACCAAATAAAGAATGAAATAAATATATGGCCAACTAGAGAAACAAACAACACTCACTAATAAAATCTAGATATTAAACACGCAAACAAACCTTCTTATTTCGAAGTCACTATTTGGTGAGAAATCCAACATCGTGAAATAAAGACAAGAAGGGGTTGGGATAAAGTGGGTGGAAAATTTACATTGACGACCTACTTAACAGACTTACACCCTGGTGCAAGCTCCTACACATAATCGTGGGTATACCCTCCAAGGAGCCCGAGTGAGTTTACCGAACTTAGATTCTAGGTACCGTGAAGACTTGCCCCTCCATAGTCACCTCGTGTAAAGAATCTAAAGAGATAGGCCACCAAGGTTACCAATTATGACAATGATGCCTGAGGAAGCAGTTGAGAGTCCAATCCACGCACAAGGGCAGGGTATCTAAGCCAAAAATCGACTCGAGAAGGTCCCCACATAATTTTCTTCTCAAGTGACCCCTAATAATACGTGCAATCTCTACACTAAGACCAACAAAGCAGGGTGAGTAACTTTTATAGCCCTAATGCGACCTCGTGATTGACCCTTGTGTTAGAAGGGCTTTCCAGGACAAAATGTAGTAGGTGGATTTGAACTCTCCCTATCACAAGATACTATTGTGTGTTTTGATGCTTTGGAGAGTGTACCTCACAACCTATTCCAAAGAGCTATCCTAGCTAATGTTGGTGTATAAAAGTTCTAGAAAATAAAAGTTTCTAATAAATTTTAAAATTACGTTGAATTTTAAAGGTCGTTGCTTACTCAAAAGGGAAACATAAATGAAACCGATGATGTATTTGACCTTGACTCAATAAAATGAAAAAAGAGATAATATGCAATCGTTTCGTTAGATGAATTCTAATTACAATAGGGATAAGTTTTCTCTTTCCAGAATAAAAAATGTTACAAAGCACAATTTCTCAATCTTTGAATGATACATATTCCAAACAATCAAAGCTACTAAATCTTCCAATTTTGTCTTTTCAAAAAATATTTGAATGTAAAAGATTTCTTAGAAAGACTACTAAAATAAGAGTAAACTTCATTCCTTTCCTTTTCAAATCAGAACGGAGACATAATCCAAAAGAGAAAGAATGGTTGAAGAAGATCAATGCATTCTCAACACTATTTCCCAAACCAAAATCATAATGGAAGCAAAAATGAAAAGATAAGAAAACTATTTGTCGAATGCAAACAAAATTTGTTTTCCAACCAACAACAATACAAAACTTAAAATCAATCCAAAACTCAAAAATATCAATAACAACTTATGAAGCAAGCAATCGGAAACAAAACCCTGAGATTATATCCTTGCAATAAGAAGAAAGAGATGAAACTTACAAAACTTATGAAGAAAACTCTCAATTCTTTAGAATCAATCAAATTCAGACTTAAAAGATGCAAACCAATCATTGACCATGACTAAAAGTTCATCCCAAGAGGTAAAGACAAAACTAGGAAAAGAGAAGAATGTTGACTGTCACTCCAACAATTCCTACATGAATCATTGCAGGCTGCATAAGAGTACAATGCGACGATGAAGGATTGTTGTAGGCTGAAAGCTAGAGATAGTGCCATGTCGTCACTCTGGTTTACATAAGAAGGGTGCGACGATGTCTGAATATATGGAAAATTTGAAAAGATGACAAAGTTTCTCAATTAAATTTAAGAACCAGAGAGTCAATATGGATCACCCACAGACTCAGAGAATGAAATTGACCAAAAGCAGGCAAGCTAAAAGAAAATAAGAAGAAAAAAACCAAAAGAATTCATCCCCGGTATGGTCGCAAAATTTTTTATTGGAAAAATCAGTAAGTGCAGACACAAACTAATCTCCCTAACTTCAATCAAGAAGCTATAACAAAACATGGAAGAATACAAACTTCACCTTAGACTTCATTGTCATATAAACTAGTTTAGAGAGGGACAAATGACATACCTTTTAAATGATGTTTGATCCTTGCTAGTGTCGTCCTTGTCGCTCCATATTTGGATTTGTGGGATGCTGAACCTATTTAAGAAAAACAAAACAACAAAGAGAGAGAACACCGATATATATACTACAATAAATTCTATGTATAAGATCAAGGAGTTATACAATACAAGTAAAGACACCTTTATAGGGAAGAAATGTATTTCTGCATTATATTAAATGAAAGTGGAGAATACAACCCATGCCTTGATGTTTCAAATTCCCTTCCAATGGATATTTGATTTAACACACACACCTTTTCTCCAATGCCTTTGATGAAGAAGATCCACAACTTGACTTAGAGAGCTAAAGAAAACCTATCTCTAGTATAATCTATAGCAGAGTTCTTCATGCATAAGGAAGCCTTAGCCTTTTCTATAAGAGATCCCTCTTTATATAGGGTGAAAGAGGGATGGATGAGGAGATTAGGATGAGCCCACTAAATTAGAGAAGCGAGTAAGATCCAAACCGATCGGAGGCCACCTCATCTTCTAGAGGATCCCTTCTAGAACTTTTGTGAATTTCACTTTTCCTCTTATTTAAGCATCGTCACACCCTTTTCACAGGTAGTCTTCGATGACGTCGCAGTCCAGCTTTGGTGCAACATGCGACGATCAAACATCGTTGCATCCCAAGCATAGAGCAGGGTGT
>SNQJ01S0041996.1:51128-62022 GCA_010110895.2 Picea sitchensis
GTTTCTTTAGTATGCATTAGTATGCATTTGTAGTTAGGAAATCTGACGGTCATGATATGTTCCCGACATAGAGTGATCCGATGGTTCATACTCTCCTCAATCTTAACGGCCATTGATACATGGCTTAACACCCGATTGGTCCATAATCTCTATTTAAATAGCATGGATGGTCATTTGTCGAAGATTGATTGTGAGAAACTCTCTTGTAAAATCTCTCTGTAATATTTTTCTTTGCATTAATAAACTGCTCCAAGTGGTCGCGTTGGTTGGGGTCGTGGATGTTTCCCTATAGGGGTTTTACCACGTGAAAACATCGGTGTGTTGATATTTGATCTGGTTATGTGAGTGGTTACTGAAGGTGTTCGTCCTCTGTTGGAATACATGTGTTGTCGAACAATTTTTCCATAAGTCTTAATGGTATCAATATCAGTGTTGATCTAAATATCATACCATTGGGGTCTTATGATATTCTAATTGCAATGGATTGTTTGGACAAACATCATGTTGTCCTAGATTGTCATAGCAAGACATTTACATGTTTTGATTGAGATGGAAAACATAACACTGTGAAAGGTGTACCAAGACCCATCTCTATAAGGAAGATTTCAGACTTATAGTTGAAGAGATGTTTTAGAAAAGGGTGTCATTTGTATGCATCCCATGTGGAGAAGCCAGAAAATACAAAGGGGGCAAGACTTGAAGATTTCTCAGTACTACAATAATTTGAAGATGTATTCCAATAAATACCAGGGTTTCTTCCAAAAAGGGAAATAGATTTTTCTATTGATTTAGTGCCATGAGTTGCCTTGGTGTCAAAAAGACCTTACAGAATGAGCACACCATAGTTGAAATAATTACAAATGCAATTGGAGGAATTACTGAAGGAAGGGTACATATGCCCAAGTGTTTCACCTTGGGGAGCACCAGTACTCTTTGTCAAAAAGAAAGATGGAACCTTGAGGCTGTGTATTGACTTTCGACAACTGAATAGTCTACTATAAAGAACAAGTATCCTTTACCCAGAATTGATGACCTCTTTGATCAACTAAGAGGAGAAAAGATATTTTTGAATATAGACCTTAGATCATGATACCATCAAGTAATAATCAAAGAATAAGATATACATAAGACATATTTTAGAACCAAATACGAGCATTATGAATTTGTGGTAGTTCCTTTTGGATTGTCCAATGCACCAGTTGTCTTTATGTGCTTTATGAATGAAATATTCATAAATTACTTGGATAAGTTTGTCATAGTATTCCTAGATGACATACTTGTCTATTCTAAGTCTGAAGAGGAGAATGAACATCACCTAAGATTGGTATTGCAAGTGTTGAGGGAACATCAGTTGTATTCCAGGTTGAGTAAGTGTTCTTTTTATCAAGAACAAATCCATTATTTGGGGCACATTATTTCAAAAGAGGGCATAGCAGTGGATCCAAAGAAGATTGAAGCCATTAGAGGATGGACAGTGCCCAGGAATGTTTCACAAGTCAGATATTTTATGGGGTTATCCGGTTACTACAGAAGGTTTATAGCAGGGTTCTCTAAAATCGCTCATCCCATCACTTCTTTGCGGATGAAGGGAATTAAATTTGAATGGGCAATTGAATGTGAAGAGAACTTTAATTTGTTGGAGTTACTCACTAGTGCGCCTGTGCTAAAAATTACTGACCCAAATAAAAATTTTGTGGTATGTACAGATGTGTTCTAGGAAGGACTTGGTGGAGTCCTCACTCAAAATGGACATGCCATTTGTTATGAGCATAGAAAGCTTAAAGAGAATGAGAGGAACTATGCCACACATGACTTGGAGCTTGCTTCCATTCTTCACGCATTGAATATGTGGAGCCATTATCTCATGGGAAATAGGTTTGAATTAAGAACAGACCACAGTAGTATGAAGTATATTTTTGAAAAACCAACTTTGAATGCTAGGAAAACAAGATGGATTGAATTTTTAAGTGAATATGACTTTGATATAAATCATATCAAAGGAAAATAAAATAAATTTGTTGATTCACTTAGTAGAAGAGTGCATCTCATGCATGCTACATTTGTATGTATGCATCAGTAAAAGTTGAAGAGCATAATTTAAGATGTTGTTGTTATAGATCAGCATTACCTGCAGGTAAAGGAAATCTTGCAGCAATAGGATGTACAACCGAAAATGAAAGAGTGTGAGATAAAATAAGATGGACTACTTATGCATAAAAATAGGATTTATGTTCCTAGTTCCGGAGAACTTAGGAATTTGGTATTAAAGGAAATGCATAATGTTCCATATGTTGGACATCCCGGTTACCAGAAAACAATTACAGCAGTAAGAACCCAATTCTTTTGGCCGGGGATGAAGAAGGATGTTATTGATTACATCTCCAGATGTATGGAATGTCAGAGAGTCAAGGATAAGCATAGACACCCAGTGGGTTTTCTACAACCATTACCAATTCCAAAGAAGAAATGGGAAGTGAGAACCATTGATTTTATAACTAAATTTCCCAGGATAGCGAGGAAACACGATTCAATCATGGTAGTGGTTGATAAATTGACAAAGGCCGCTCATTTTGTTCATGTGAAAACAACTCATACAACAGCGAATATTGTAGAAATTTACATGAAGGAAATTGCTAAGTTGTTTGGGATACCTAGGACAATTGTCTCAGACAGATACATGAAGTTTACTTCGAATTTATGGAAGGGAATATTTAAAGGATTTGGTACAAATATGAACTTTATCACAACATACCATCCATAGTTAGATGGGAAGATTGAGAGATTCAACCAAGTAATTGAAGACATGTTGAGAATGTATGTGATGGATAAGCCATCTAAGTGGGAATATTACTTCCACTTAGTTGTGTTTTCCTATAATAATGGGTATCAAGCTTCATTAAAGATGAGACCATTTGAAGCCTTGCATGGTAAAAAATGAAGTACTCCAATAAGTTGGGACAACTCGGTAGATAGAGTGGTACTTGGGCTAGATTTGCTCAAGGATATGGAAGGTCAGATGGTTAAGATTAAGAAGAATTTAAAGGAAGCTCAGGATAGACAGAAAGTTTATGCAAATAAGAATAGGAACAAAAAAAATTTAAGTGGGGGACCATGTGCTTTTGAAAGTAAATCCCAAGAAGATCTCTTTGAAGTTGGGTAGTTGTACAAAGCTGGCAGCCAGATTCTGTGGTCCATTTGAGATATTGGATAGAATAGGGTCAGTTGCATACATGCTTGCATTTCTTGTTTCCATGAATGTGCATAATTTATTTCATGTCTCTTTTCTAAAGAAATGTGTACATGATCCTAACCATGTTATAGATTGGTATCTGATTCAAGTAGAGACAAAGGGAGACTTTCATGTTGAGCTAGTGTGAATATTGGACAGAAAATTCAAAATGCTCCAGAATCGAGTTATAGAGATGGTAAAAGTTTAGTGGACCTACTACGGTCCTGAAGATGCTACCTAGGAGCATGAATATGCCATGTGGGTAGAGTACCCGCAGCTTTTTGAATAAATTTTGAAATTTTGATTCATGTTTTGTATATGCACTAAGGACAGTGCCAAAATAAGGGGGAGGGGATGTAACACCCCAGGTTTTGAGCCCCCATATTAAATAATATATTGTTACATTGCTCAGAAGGCATAGTTCCCAAACAACTATTAAAAGGCTGGTGTGCCTAAGAAATGTAATGTGTGATCATTATTAATAATAAATACATTGTTGGTTGCTAGATGGACAAGGACTAGAGTTATAGGGGGCTATGATTCCACAAGAGAGGGGGCTCGAGGGACTAAGTGTTTATAGAATTTTATTTTATATTTTACTATCCATTTTGATAATGGAGAATAGTAGTTACGTAAGCTTCTTGGGGGAAGACCAAGGGGTTCTTGATACCCGCGAATTACTTAAACTTGTCCCTAGTTTGTTGGAGGGGTTGGCTCTCTCTCACTCTCGTTCTCATCCTTGTTCTGTTGTTGGTCGCTTCACTCTTCCCTCACGCATTGATTCACCTGATTGTTCATTTTTTCTTACACCTCATGGAGACTTCACTCCATTCATTATGTCACTCACTTCCTTTCCTCATCCATGGTTGGATTGGAAAAGGAAGACGAATTGTTGAAGAGAAGCCACACCATTGTTGGTTGTAGATATTGTTGGTGTAGTCATGCCAGGATTTGAGGCTTGCATGTCTGAGATTATTTTTATGTGTCCATCTTTTCTCACAGTTGTGAGTCCTGAGAGTCCCAGCGTGGAGATTATGGACCAGATACGTTGGAGCCCTAGAAGGAGAAGGATTGTCTGAGGAACTGCGTGGTAGATAAGGGTGTGGGTCCATTCTCTTGGGTTATGCGGGCTGGATAAAAGAAAGTTGGGTACTTGGATTGTTGTGGGTGCTAGGAATCCTATGAGAGCTTGAGTGATGATTGGTTAGGGAATCCAAGTAACACCCTGGAACCATCCTTCTAGATTCATAGCCCTGGCTCGAGGGTGAAATTGTTGTTGAGACTTGGAACAATGGTTTCTACGGTTGGGTGGAACATCCTTGGTTTGTAGACATTCAGTGGTTATCTTCTATAAAAGATAAGTGCTCTATGTTATGGTATTATTTACCTGTGTATGAATTATTTTCGTTGTGTATTTATTTATCGTTGAATTCGATATGTTTAGAGTATGCATGATTTTTGGTTATTGTTGTGCATGTTGTTTAGTTCCTTTATTTTATGCATCTCTATTAATTTGAAAGTTTTATGTAAGAGAAGAATTCTGAGAGAAGGCTTGAAGTAGCGTAGCCCAACCTGCGGGTGGTTGGGTATGTTACAAGCGCTCTATTACAATAATTCACAAGATAAAACTTCTCATGACTCCTACTCTTATTTATATTAATTCTATCTTCTAAATATCATTCTAGAGGAAGATCCTTCTAGAAGTAGAAGATTATATTAGGTCTTCTTACGTTGGCTTATTCCAATTTATTAAATAGGCCTTATTCGGCCTTTATTACATGGAAATATATTATTCTATCTACATGAGAGGTTAGGGAGGTTAGGTCCCTAACATGCCCTCCCCCTTGAAAAATATCCTTGTCCTCAATGCTTCAGATGAGGAAATTGTTGCATAATGGTAGTTATCTCCCAAGTGGCATCTTCAGAAGTTGTATCTTTCCATTGCACTAACACTTTCTTGATGGTGCGTTGATGGAGATGACCCTCGCAGTGGTCCAAGACTGATTTTTGATGCAACCAAATGGAACCTTCTTCATCCAACTTAGGGAGACATGTTTGATTTTGGAGCTTAGTACCAATCACCTTCTTTAAGCATGAGACATGAAAAATAGGATGGTGCTTAGAATTTGGGAGCAAGCTTTTGATAGTGGTCCGTTTTGAGTGAATTCTTCTTACAGGGTTGCATATGAAGAAACACTTGGTCCACTTAAATAAATTGTCATTCTGAATGACCTTGATCTTCTTGTTGGTTCATGCAATTCTGAGACATGGCCAAAATTATTTTGAGGGAGCGCAGAATGGCCTCATGAGATGCAAGATTTTTTTCAACCTCCTAAACCTTCGATACACCTGGAATGTAGGAGAGAACTAATGGTGACGTTTGTCCATAGATTGCTTCAAAATAATTCATGTGAGTAGTTGTATGGTAATATTTATTTTACCACCATTCAATGAGGAGTAACCACTGAGTCCACTAATTATGTCGTTCATATGAAAAAAACCTCAAATATGTTTCCAAACACTTATTGACAACTTTAGTTTGGCCATCAGTCTGGGGAAGATAGGCAATTTTGAGATACAATTGGGTTCACTGCAAACAAAAAAATTATTTCCAAAAATTGATGGTAAAAGTGGGATCTTGGTCGGAGACAATAGAATGAGGCATTCCATGAAGCTTGAAGATGTTATCCATGAAAATTTGATCCACTATGGAGGTTTTGAATGGGTTTTGGCGAGCACATAAATGAGCATATTTGGAAAGACAATCAACTACCACCATGATGATTGATTTATTGCTCGATTTAGGTAATCCAACAATAAAGTCCATAGAAATATCCTACCAAATAACTGACGGAATCAGGAGCGGTCGAACTGTTCTCAGGGTATTTATCATTTCTCCCTTATTCCGTTGACAAACATCACATTCAGCCAAAACGGTGAAGATGTCATGTTTCATACCATCCCAGAAAAAGGAGCATTTGACCCTTTCATAGGTTTTGGTGAACCATTAATTCCCTACTATGGGGGAAACATGAAGCTCTGAAAGCACATGATATTTAAGTTTTAATGGGTTTCTGAGATACAGATGGACTTTGTAGTGAATCTTGTTATTGTGCCAAGAGTACCCTGAAGAAACTAGAGAATTGGCTTGCAATTGTTGGATAAGGCCAGAAATTTTGGGGTCTTGTAGTCATTCCTGGTGAGCATCTTGGAGCCAATATGGTACAATGAAGGAGAGAGAAAAAAGGGATCCTTCATCTTCATACTTTTTGGATAGAGCGTTGACAACCACATTTTCTTTTCCCTTCTTGTAAATTATCTCATAATCATTCCCAAATAGCTTGGTGACCCATTGTTTTTCTCTGGGGAGGAAATGTGCTGTGCCAAAAAATGCTTGAGTCTCCGATGATTGGTTTTTATTTGGAAGTGTTGGCCAAATAGATAAGGATTCCATAGATCCTTAGCATGCAGAATAGCTAACATTTCCTTTTTATAGATTTATTGGCCCAAATGGAACTCCGAAATTTTTTTCTTGGTGAAAGCCATTAGTTGTATGTCTTGCATGAGAAGTGCACCAATTCCTTTGTTGGATGCATCAAATTCCAGGAGAAAAGACTTTTTGAAGTTGGGAAGGGTAGGACAGGAGTTGTGCACATAGCCTCTTTCAAAGAATGGAATGTTTGATCAGTTGTGGAAGTCCAATTGAAATCATTGTTTTTAAGGAGATCAATTAGAGGGGATGCAATTTTTCAATAGTTCTTAACAAATTTTCAATAATAGCTCGTTAAACCCATAAACCACGCAAAATATTGAGATTTTTGCAGCGAGGACTATCCTTCATAGCTTCAATTTTCTTAGGATCCACCCTGACACCATCCTTTCCAACAATATGATCCAAATACTCCACTTATAGGGCTCCAGAGGCACATTTAGATTGTTTGAGGAAAAGTTGGTGTTGAGAAAGGGGATGGAGAACTTGATCCACATGGGAAAGATGGGTTGTCCATGTTTTACAATAGATGATAATATAATAAAAGAAAACTATGAAAAATCATGGATAAAAGGATGAAAGACATGATTCGTGAGACTTTGGAAAGTGGATGGGGCATTACACAAGCCAAAGCGCATGACCAAGAACTCATAATGAACCTCATGCATTCAAAATGCCATCTTGGGAATGTCAGCCTCTTTCATACATATCTAGTGGTAACCAGAACGAAGTTCAAGTTTACTAAAGTAGTGAGCACTACTCAATTCATCCAATAGATCATCAATGACAAGAATGGGAAACTTTTCTTTAATGGTGAGTTTGTTGAGAGCATGAAAGTAAGGAAACATGCACCACATGACTTATTTTTTTAGGACCATGACCACAGGAGAAGAATAGAGGATAGTACTATGGAGGATGACACCCGCGTCAAGCAATTATTGAACAATTTTGTCAATTTCATTATTATGGGAAAAGGGATGAAGATATGGGAGGACATTGGGAGGAATACTACCCGAAACTAGAGGAATGGAATGATCATGAACACCTCGGGAAGGGGGAAGGACATGGGGAGTGGAAACAATAGTGTGGTGTTTGGAAAGTATAGATTGGAGGTTAGCATGCACAAATGATGTCTCAACTGCTTGAATGGAATTGATTTGGGAAATAATTTTGGAATGGTCTTTTTTTAGGATCTTTTCCATTCGATAGGAACTGATGATCTGAGGGAAGCATGTTGTGATGCCTTAGAACTTATATTGTTGTCCATCCTGTTGAAATTTCATGTTAAATCCCTTAAAATACATAAGGATGGGATCGAGAGTGTGTAACCATTATGCACCTAACACATTGTCACAACCATCCATGTCGTTAGAGAACATATGAGATTTCAGGTTGTATTGGCCAATTTGGAGATGCACATTTTCACAACGACCCCACATTTCATGGAACCTCCATTGGCAATTATGATTTGAAAATTGTTGACTGAATGGATATAGAAATGGGTTTCTTGAGAAATGTGTCGATGAATGAAATTATGAGTGCTACCACTGTCAATTAGGATGATGACCTTCTTATTTTCAATGTATCCAATTACCTTAAGGGTTTGGGGAGAAGACAATCTAGTGAGTACATTCAAGGAAATGATTGGTTCAACTTCTATTGGATCATATGGCAAAGTGATAGGAGTTGGATTAGGTAGCTCATTTTCATGGGAAGCCTCGATCTCTTCTTCAGCAACATCCTCAGAGATGGTCATGATAAACTTTTGTTCCTTACACTTGTGCCCCGGAAAATATTTTTCATCATAATTATAGAGGATACCTTTGAGTTGGCGTTCAGCGATTTCTTCCTGGGTTAATTTTTGGATCTTGAGTGGGGTGGGATGAGGGGAAGGAGTGGAAGGGTGAGGGTGCGGAGGTAAAGAAGGTTTGCGATGTTGGGAAAAAATAACATGTTGAGCTTCCTTAGCACATTGAGTAGCTTCCAACTAACTCTGGGGGTGAACCATGAGGACTTGGGCTCGGATGTCATCCTTGAGGCCAATGATAAAGAATTCTTGGAAAAAAGTGTCATACATGCCCTCTATTCCAAAAGGTAATTTTTCAAATGAATCTATAAACTCTTCCATTGTACCTGATTGTTTCAATTTGGTCATGTGGCCCAGGGAGTGTGTATCAGTTTCAAAGCAGTCATAAACTTCAGCCACAAAATAGGTCCAAGCCACATATCCTTGGCGTGATTTTTGACACCATTTCCACCATTACCAACATTCAGGGTCCAAATAGAGGACACCATAATGAATTTTTTTCAAGTCATCAGTGATGCCATGCAGTGACCCAACCAGTGGGATATGATCCATCAAATGTGTTCACCTCCACTCGTGGAAGACGCAGATCACGATGAAAATGGTTGGAATGAAACTGTAGGTAATTGGAGGAAGTGGTACCTTCGAGGTTAGAATGTTGATCAGATGAGGAACGAATTTCAGAAATGGGCAGTTTTTCCAGGACCTTGGCAAAAAATGAGTCAATTTGAGATTCAAGGTGGGATTCAAGTTGGCTGGCAAGGTGGGAATTGATGTCCTTCTTCATTTCTTCTTTTAGGTGGTCTATTTTGGACTCAATGTAAGTAGTGATGTGGTTTTCAAGGTATTGGTTGTGAGTGTTGGCCATGGTGAGGGGAAAACACAAGAAGAGGTGGGAAAGAAAGGTGGGTGAAAAGGGTGAGTGGGTCCACAGAAAAAAAAGGTTAATAAATGACATGTATCACTATGATTAGGATGAAAAAAGGAGTCTCATGGAATAGGTCCCAATTAGGGGTGTCATAAAGGGGGTTGGGACCACAGGAAAAAAAGAGGCTAAAAATTGGTAGGTATCACTACGAGCAGGATAAAAATAGGATTCCAATGGGATAGGTCTTAAATAAGGGTGCAGGAAAGCCCCAAAAAAAAAATTCTACTACTGCGGAGTTACACTCCAATATAAAGAATATTGTAGTGTTGAAAGGCCCAAATTCTTAACAAGAAAAAATGTGTAGTAATTTCACAAACAAAATGTAGGAGGTAAAGTTGCACGACAATTTATCTTGTATGTTCTATTTTTGTTTTCATCCCAAGGGTTAGGGCATTCAGTGTATCTATAGACAAGGGTTTTCCCTGTGCTATAGCTCTCTAATATACATGTGGGGTCCAATATTAGTACTCATCCCAATATCTCAGGGCACCAACTAAGCAGGCTAGATCGTGTCCTTAGCTATACTACCTTACTAGCAAGGTACTAGAGAGTATCTTCCTGAGTGTTGTTCTCAGTGGCACTATAGCAGTTAGGTGGCCAATCAGTTTATCTATGGATGGATTTTGGATATCTAGATTGATCTATATACAGGTGTCGTTTGATGCGCTACCACTCGAAGGGGTACCAACATGGGTTACAAGGGTGTCCAACAATGTGCACTTAAGTACCACTTGTATTTCATGCGTGTATGTTTCCCCGACCATGGATTTATGTATTGAATGACGGATCTCTATAAATTTAAGACGTTGGAATATGTCTCTACCCTGGAAAAAAAAAATAACCCACAATTTTCTGCCAAGGAAACTGCTTCGATACCACTTGTAAGGTACCAAATCTATTTAATAGCTGAAAAATGGAAATATTGCAGAGAATAACAGTGGAAGAACACAATAGATAAAACCATGGTGCCAAAATAATACCTTTATTGATAGGAAACAATTTTCACTTGCCTCTTCGAGGGGTAAACCTCCAGCAGAGAAGCACTCTATTATAATAATTCTTAAGATAAAACTTCTCATGAATCCTACTCTTATTTATACTAATTTTATCTTCTAAAGATCATTCTAGAGGAATATCCTTCTAGAAGCAGAAGCTTCTATTTGGTCTTCTTACATTAACTTACTCCAATTTATTAAATAGGCCTTATTAACTAATGTCATCATTTATTACAAGGAAATATATTATTCTATCTACGTAAGGGGTTAGGGAGGTTAGGTCCCTAAAACTGCACTCGATCAAACATTGCCCATGTAGTGGGAGTGTTGAGAAGAAACATGTCACCACCTAGAAAAGAGCATTGGAAAGTTGTCAAGAGAGTATTCAGGTATTTGTGGGGCACAATATACTATGTTTTTTTCTACCAAGGGAAACCTAGAGTGGATA
>SNQJ01S0041996.1:62916-73776 GCA_010110895.2 Picea sitchensis
TGAGAATATAATACTTAGATCAATCTATTATAGGTTGTTGGTCATGTAGATGTAAGACGAATTGGCTACAGGGTTGTTCTTGTGTAAGAAAGAGGGTATGATGTATATTGTTTCTTAGTTTTAGACAAATATTAGACATGTAACCATTTATTATGAATGAAAAAGAAAACAAGAGAGAAATAAGCTCTAGGAATTCTATTTTTCCCATTTGGCTTTCCAAGGTAAAGTCTCTGTGTACCATGCGTTTGTTTTGTCATTTATTTTCTAGCTTAGATTTGTCTTCTCCTCTTCTATTAGGTTTAGCATGGAAGTATATTTCCTAAAACATATATATGATACCTTTAGAATAGGGATAATCATAAAAAAAATCCATCGATTAGTTGATAGATAAGAAGCACATTTGTTTCACATTGCTTCTAGATTCCTTACCTTTCCTCGTAAATCAAAGCAAACCAATGTGCAATAAATCAATGAGATGTCCTACAAATTACAATGCTTGCCACAATCTCTCGTGCAGAACTATTGAAAGTGAGGGGATGCGAAAGTCAAGCAGTGTGGGAAGAGGAGTCGTATTGGTTCTTTTCACAAGGTTTGAAAATAGACCAAGTATTGGCTCTATGGGTAATACACCTCTACAGAAGTGTTGATGTCATAGACCTTCCAACTGCACAAGTGTCGAGGCACCCAAGTGCGCCAATGCCAAAACATAAGTGGATTCCATTCTCAGGACAAGGGTTGAAAGTGTGGAATCCATGTACAAGGACTGAAAAATAGAACAATCATTCTCCTTTTAGAGCATATTTCAGTGAACAACATGACAATATCACAACAACAAAAGCTTTCGCACAACGTGAAAAATAAAAATAAATGAAAAAAAATAAACACTAAGTATTGGAAGTTATGGGATGCGAAAGTGTAGTAGTGTGGGAAGAGGAGTCATATTATTTATGTACACAAGGTTTGAAAATAGTCCAATTGCTAAATAGACCAAGCATCGGCTCTATGAGGCATACACCTATGCGGAAGTCTTGAAGACATAACTCTGCCAACCGCACAAGTGCCAAGGCACCCAAGTGGGCCAATATCAGACCATAAGTGTCATGAATTCTTAGTGTAAGGGTTGAAATTGTGGATTCCTCATACAAGGACTCTTCCATTTTCCAAATTACCTAGCTTGTCATAACTCATGTTGTGGAACTATTTGAAATGTGGACTTGCGGAAGAACAACAACTCGCAAGCATCAATGGCATCAATCCTACGCACAACAATAAAAAATAGACCTAGTGTTTCCTATTCACACAACATACATGTTTGTAGTGAAGAATCATAGAACAAATAGCTATGCCAACTACGAATATATGGTCATTGAAAAATCCTACTTACAACACAAAAAAAGACAAAGTAAAAAAGGTGTTTCACCAAGAAATTTCATAAACATAAATATAGCATCGAGCACAAATTTATTTAATCCCCATTAGATGATGTGTGATTACTAAAATATCATTTCCTTGGATGAATTACATCCAAAATACACATAATTATAAATAGAATGCACGACCCAACCCATAGAAAATCATGGCATTTACTTGGAAATTGTTGTAAATCACTTCCCTCTTCTTGTAAATTCATTATATCTATGTATAAAGGAATTTCACTACAAAATTTATGAAACATAAATAAACCAGACAAATTGAATTTATTCAAATCTAAATTCATAATGCATATTTACTAAAATTTCTTTTACAAACACATGAATAACCTATGAAACATAGGTCACCATAAAAAGAAACCACTACATAGTTCGTAGAAAAATATGACATATAGTTTGCATCATTTTAAATCTCTATCAGTTACTCCTAAATCGGAGAAAATCAACACGCCAGAAATGACCCATCCACCCTCCAAATTACTTAGCTTTTCAGACCTGATGGCACGAAACTATTTGAAATGCAGACCCATGGAAGAAAATCACCCTGCGAGGTCCAGTGGCATCCGTGTTTCAGACAATGCTAAAAAATAGACCAAGTATTTCCTATTCATGTGACATTCATGTGCATAGCATGGAGGCATGGAACAAATATCTATGTCGACTATGGAGATATCGTCATAGAAAAATCCTCCACACAACCTGGAAAAAAAAATAAGCAATCCCCAAGACCATATGAAAATGCATCCAACCTAAAAATAACATTGATTTACAATACGTGGTAAATAATGCATTGAAACCTAAATTTATACCCATGCTATCTCCATATCATCAAGAAACTACAAAATAAAAAGAACAATAAAATCTCACAACTACACACCTCTCTTATTTCTTCTTAACTCTAATTCTTTTTAACTTATGCAGTGTCTGAAATATCCCTTGACCAACTTAACTTAATTATGAAAAGGAAAAATAAGAATCAATGTCTAATGTTCTTCAGCATATAGCATACAATGCAGATGATTTCTTACGCTCTGGCATAGAGAAACCCCAAAATTAGAAGTCCTGCAAGTTACGAGTCACAACACTTGGAAATTCAAAACAACTTCGTCTTTCTAAACCATAACAGATGACATGGTAAATAAATGCATTAATCCACCCAAAAAAAAAATTAACAATACAACCTCAAAACAACACACCTTCTCTCCATGTTCACCTTTGATTGTTTTTATCCCATATAGTTTATGTAATAGCCCCTGGCTAACTTGACTTGCTTCTATAAAAATAAAATAATAATCATCTCCCAATTCTATTTCACATATACAACACAAGAAAAAATATTCCACTCCACCATTCCATCCAGCAACACAACAGAAGTAATTGTGCTTTTCATAAAGCACACTCTATCAAACAACAACCAAAGAAACTAATTTCACTTGTCTAAAATACATAAACTGGTTAAAATCAACATACTAGATGCACAATATTTCTTATCAACTCACATAGATTTGTAGAATCCCAAAAACCAGATGTCTTGCAAGTCGCCAAGAGAAACGCATTTAACTTGGGAAGAACCTCACCTTCCTAGCTTATAATAGACTATATCATGATCAAACACAAAGAATTCAACAATTAATTAGAACAAAAGAATTCAATTAAAACTCCTTGTAATCCATAAAATCTCTTGCATAAATTCATGTCATACAATACACAAAAATCCCTTCAAAATTTATGAGTCGTACTAAATTTGATGAACAATCGAAAGACAATAATTTATATATTATTAAAATAATTATATATATTGTATAGTAAATATATATATGCATATTGTCTGTCCCACATCTTTAAATGTCACCAATTACCAACTAACATGGTAGCAAGCTTTGGAAATTGTGATGGCCTCAGAACTTTGAGACTCATACATGCACCTTTTCCAACCATCCACTAAACGAGCATAATTAAATCTCCTATTAAATTCCCATCATCACCACAACAATAAGATGTTTTTTTGAAGGACCAATCATAAGACAGGAAAAAAAATCAAATCACTCCCAACAAGGTTAAACTTTGGAAACTAGTACCAAATTTTTGGTCAACGCAAAAACAAAATCCCAGTCAACGCAAGCCTTCAGTAGGGACTAATAAGTATTACTCTTTTTTCAAAGAGATTTAATAGGTTTACATTTTACTATGTTTTAAAAAATATTAATGGTGTATTCTAAAATCATGTCACAAAATATATAAGGTTTTATGTGCAAATGCAATGCAAAAACATAAACTTTTGAAATTAACATTATGTTGTTATAAATTTCAAATATGGGATTGTTGTAGTCTAATGGAAAGTATGAGAGTTACCGGTAGATCCTTACACAGACTAACATATATCACAACAACATATATAAGAACACATGGAGACATAATTAAACATACACAGGTGGTGGGAGAACAATCAATGCATTTTATTATATAAATAATAACAACCTCTCTTTATTCATTATACACACACACACACATGTGTGTGTGTGTGTGTGTTATACAGTTATCAGTTGATTGCACTTCTTAAATACCTGATCGGTCCACTATAAATATTTGTTAAACCGAATTACCTAACTGAGTTCTGCAATATGCTTGGTTGCTCGAATCACGGGTCTATTCGGAAGAGCCAAATAGACCCTACAACATCTAACCACCCCCCGCCCCCCTCAATTCCTTTCTCATCTCGAGTAAGAGGGTAGTGTGTCTATTACATTTGAAAATGTTTTGAAAAAATCCATCGGTGCCCTCGAAGAGGTTTTCACTAATGGCTTACATCCTTTTGGAAATTAGAGAAAGAATTACAGTCTTTGGGAGTGAGAAGAAGTGATAAGATTCTACTATCGAATGGTAATTCAAAATTTTCTTAAATTTGATTGCTTAATTATGGAAGTTTTTGTGCCTACAATGTATGTCCATTAGGTTCCAGGGATTAACCATTCTTGCAATTGTAAATTAGGTGGAAATGGTGTTGTTTTGATTTGCACATGTGACTCTTCTGATTCTTCAATGACTACCTTTTGGGTCCTTGATTGATGACTAATAGTCGGAATGTTGTTGGATGTATGGGTTGACCCAGATCCTACATTAGTTCTCCAACAAAACCCTAGAAACCATCAGCCCCTCTGGTAAACTATAAGGCAACATTGTGCACAAAGTTCACAGTGTAATCTCACTCGAGATGGCTTATGGGTGATTGCATGACCCAAGTTTATGCAATCATGGAAGGGATGTAACTCGTGGGAATGTTAATAATATTTATACTTCTTCTACTTCAACTTTCATTCTACCATTCATTTAACCCTTAGTATTCATTATGTACAATTAATATGTCTAATATAGTGTGCATTGTAAATTAATTCTAACAGATGCAAGTATTCATTTATTTAACATAATAATCATATCAATGCAACATATAAGAGAAACACAAATAGAGACACCATATTTTACCACGGTTCACCCCCCGGGCTATGTCCACAAATATCTTATCCTTATTTATTATTCTTCATCAAAAGTTCTATGTTGTGCGCATTACATCAAAATTTTATCATACTCAGTGAGGTTCACCAGTGTCAGACTAAGCTCCACATCTTGCGACCTGACCCTCAATTACACTCCATCCAACTCATCATCACTAGATCTCCTCAGATCATACAGAAAAAATGGATTACTTCAAAACTCAGAATTGTTCTCAAAAAGATATTATAAGCATGTTCAAAAGATACCCTCCTATCCTCATACAACCTATATTTATATTTTAAAAGTGGGTAAACCCCTTACATTATAACCCAAAACCCAAACCCTAGTTGATTAGGAGTGTCCACATAATAACTTCCTTTGTGCGGTTAGTATTCATTCCTTGCTTTAACTTTGCGCTTCTTCTCCTTAATTCTCGGTTCATTTCTTCTGTTGCCTTCTTTTGTGTTGATTTTCTTTCTTTCTTGGCACATGTTTCTTCCTTTGGCCCATTCCTTAATTTCCTGTCTCATTTTTTGTGTTTCACCCCAAAATAGTCTGCTCCAACTGGCCCCCAACACTAAACTATGGCTTGTCCCAAGCCACTCAGGCAGTGTTTGCTTCATTGACAAATTTATCCAACGACTCAAACCTTCATGTCATCTCATGTACTTGTGTTGTCGCCTACGCACTCCTTTCTGCAATTTTTTCTACTATCTGTGTTTTAATGTGTTCCTTCAACATGTCTATACTCTCCATGTGTAGCTTCTCTATCCTTCTTTTTGTTGCTTCCAATTTTGTGATCACTTTATCGACTCCTTCCTGCAATGGATCCAATTGATCCTGCCTTAGTTGCTTTTCCATCTAGACTTCCTTCAGTTCTACTTGCAGGTTCTTCATCTCCTACGCACTCTTCATTCTGTCCAAATTAGACATGTTCTTATGTCTATTATTTAAATCTTGGACTGTAGTGTTGATGTTTCCTGCCTTTTGTTCTAGCTCTTGAATCTTCCCATCTTCCTACAATTCATTCCACATCTTCATTGTACCATTATACATGTTCGTCCTAAATTCTGCACCTAATTGCTAAAGGGAAAAGCTAGGCCACCTCAAGTTTATAATGATTGTTTTTTTTATAAGTTGGTTTTATTGGTCAGCTTAAGGATAGGTTTTCAAAGGTAGTAATTTGGTTGGATAGGCTACACAGGATAAAAGTAGGTTCTCCTTTGCTAATGGTATGGATATTAATAGACAGTTGGGGATATAAAAAGACAAACACAGGAAACAACAACAAGAAATGCAATGAATCACTTGCTATGTGAGAATAAAGACTTAAAATAATATCTTAAGACTTAGACAAATATCTAGATGAAAATCATTCAATAGGTTGCCAAATAGTAAATATTTCGCTAAACAATAGATGTATAGCAGGTTGCAGAATCAGCAAAAAGATGAACTAAAACAATGGATGAAAGAATAAGGAAATGTGCATTGCACACATCACAAAATTTGCATTCAAGACAAGATTAAACACATAAATATTTGAGTAAGAGAACACGACTGTCATCAACATATATTCACTAGGTACATAACTTTATAGTCAACTGTGCAGGTCTAGCCCTTCTACTGCCTCTATTCTTCTCCCAAAAACTCAACCCTCAAAACATACAGAAACTGAATATTTATCAGAAATGCAAAGGCTCTTGTCCATATGGGACTGAGGCTTAGATCTACACCTCAGTTGTAAAACATATTATTAAGGAATACTTTGAACTTGTCTTAACAAAAAGGAGTGGTTCTTATCACACATAGAAGACCACTTATTATACCTTAAACTAAAAGACTCTTGAACTAAACAATTTAAAACCGCTAATAGCAATGAGACTGGATCGATGCATGTGCTGGAATGTGTCAAGACTTTAATAGAAATTGATCAAGAGTGACAGAACTGAGTTCTGTATCGATCATGGAATTCATGCACGTTGTTTGAGGACACTGGAGACAATTGGAAGTGTGGTCTTGTATTTCCCCCACTTATTCTTTTGAGGACAAAATAAATTTGTGTTGCGCTTTTCTAGAGTCTAGACGTGTAGTTTCCCCATTCCTGGTTTGGCACCCCCCTTTAAACCTTTCAAATATGTAATAAATGTGGGTGAGCTACTTTGGAATTTCAGCATTTGGAGGTTTCAGAGCACAGAGGATGCATATCCTCTAGAGGACAGAATCCCTGAAGTTGTTAACCAACACTAATAACTTATTAACCTAAGATTACCTTTAACATTTATCATTTTGGGATTTCAGCACTCCGGCTCTTCGGGGTTCAGGAGCTTGCGCCTATTCTTGATAGAAAACTCTTGGATTAAGATCTACCGAAGCTGACATGGAAAAAATGATGTGTCCACATGCCAGGGAGTGACATGTGTCATGATAGGAGAGTGTCATGCGTAAAACAATTGATGGACTCCACGTGTCTCCAACATTTCGGCATTTCGAGGCTCCTTGCTTGTCTTGAATTTAATCCTCCCGGATGAACTAACTTGTGACGTGACATGGTAGTGATAGCCCACTCTAGCACTTCGACGCTCTAGTACTTCGAGGAGCTACTGCTTTGGAGGCCTCGACACTTTATAATATTTTAACCAATGACAAGTTCAAACACCCAAACACCAAAGTTGTGGATTCATTCATGTTAAACCCCACATGAGTTTGGGACTCAAAATGTGTGAGAATGGTTGATTTGTATCGACTATTGGATCTCCACCATCGAATACTTGACCTATCTGTTTGGCTTAAATTCTAAGCTTGAAATGGACTGCTTTGATTTGCTACCTTTTTCTACAGAAGCTTACTGAGCTTACAAAGGACTTGTTGGACCTGGATGTCTCCTATGCACATAAAATACTTGGTGGACCTACTGCATGCTCAATTAGTGGCAAATATGATGACAAGTATTTCAAACTCAAACCAGAACATGAAATCACTCTTCAAGAAAGTGAAAAATATAGTGAAAAATAATTAAAGACGAGCAGGGGCCATGATTTTGAGTGATTGAACAATGGAGAATAAGCTAAGAAAGAAGCCACAAAACTCAGAATTGATGGATCTATAGGGTAAAGGAGGAAAAAGGGCAGGGGTACAGACTTAGGTTACAAAAATACAATTTTATCATTATGGTGATTTCTCCTCCAATGTTCTCTATATGCTCCACAACTTGTTGTTTCCTCTGTTTTTTTATCTCTGGTGGAGTCCTAGGGATTGCCTTCTATTCCACATCCATGATTTCCTACCTATATTTGTCCATATCCTGCACTATCTTTTGGATCTTTTCTTCTGTGATGAACTCTCCTGCTAGTGAGTTGTCTGGAATGGTTTGAAAGAATTCCTCAAGTATTTTCTCTAATTTCTCTGTGCACTATTTTTCTTCATCTCTCTTGAGTTGCACTTATTTGAGGGCTATCTCCAGTATATCTTTTTCCTCCTTTGTTGTCTCCAAGTTTATCGCATTTGTCCTGTCCCTTGATTGAATTTCATGTGCAACACTCATTTTTAGCTTATACAACACCTTGGTTGGAATCTTAGACAAAACCAAGTTCAATTGTTCTACATCCTTCAAAGGTTCATGTGTGGTGTCCTTGTCGACTTTTCACATGCCTAGGATTATCTGGAATGTTGAACTTCCCAATATTGTTGTCTGGACTATCTCCTTTTCTTCATGTATTGGCTCCTACTACATTATGCTTCTCTATTGTGCAACATTGATATGTAGCCTCTCCAGAACTTCTTTGACCTCTATTAACTTCTTCATAAATTATTCTATTTGTGATTATGTGACATATAAGGCTTCTTCTCCTTGATCATGTACCTTGTGTGCCACCAAATCTACATCATCTTCAGTGATTGTGAGCTCAAGGGCCTTCTTCTATGCCTCCGTCTTCTTCCTCTGTTCTCCTATATGCATTGTTGATTTCCTATTTTCTGTCTATGCAGGTTTCTTTTCCTCTGGTATATTTCCATTTTATGTCTCCTAGGTTGGGATATTATCTTTCTTTTGTGCTCCCTCATTTTTTATTTATGTGTGCTTAGTTTCTAGAACTGAGTCCCTTGGTATTGTTTCCTTCTTCCTTGTCTTCTTGATCATCGTCACACTTTATCTTGATTGTGTGTGTTGTGATATTTTTCTGGTATTAGCTATTGGGCTACTTGATTTTTGTGATGTGCCATCTTTTTCTTGTTATTTTCCCTTTACTCCTTTCTTGACAACCACTGGTACCTTCCACTGATATAGCCATTTTGTTATTACCCATTGGACTTCTTCTATTGTAATGAAATATTGCATCTTTAAACATGTCTTATTAGGGTCTCTTCTGGCTTGTATCCATATATTATTCCTTGATGCCTTGAATTTTTCTATCCCTTTATTCTCCTTCACCACTTCAGGTGAAATTCTTCATGTATCTACAATTTTCTCTTTCATCTCATGTATGTACATGCGAAAAATGCTTGCATTGTCTTTCCTCTACTTCAGATCTATATTATGTCGTAGGGTTATATATCTTGTTGCGACACATTTTCCTCTCCTGTCATAAAAGACTGAGTATTTTGGTTTTTTCCATGCCTCTAAAGATATCAAAATCAGAAACCTAGAATAGTGGAACTGTGTTCCTAAATCATGAGCATCTCTATAGTCTTCCAAAAATAGGTTGAGAAAGTACGGTTCCCAATTAAGAATTGTTCCCTTCGCGCACTGTGCGACTGTTGTGACCACTCCTGTTGGTGGCTCCTCTTTGCAACATTTTCTAAGTATCTTACATGCCATCAACTTAGTCAAAAATCGGGTTGTTGGGTCATTTATATTCCTGATTATCATGCCTTTGCATCCTCTGTTAGTGCCAAATTGTTCGTTTACCTCCTCTGCAAACACTTTTATTTTTTTGTATCATCTAAAAAATATTATGGTTTCATTCCATATGTTGTTAGCCTTGTAATGTTAGCAATTAATTCTACATCAATGGCGGCAAGTATGCCCATCCACAAAAACCCTCCATGAACTCTCGTTAATAGTTGTTTGATGAAGGAATTGACATCCTTCCCCATGCCAAAGTGAGGGATTTCTAATAAATTCATAATTTCATAGTTGTAAAGCTCGGCTATCCATTGTTTGGGCTCTAGTATCAAAATTCTTGTTGAAGTTGACCCTCTTTTTTCCATGTAAACATCTTGCGCAAGCTCTGGAAATTTAGTTTCCTTTGTCATGTCATGGTTTGTGTATCTTAGCTTGGGAAAAAACCCCATCATGTCTTATACTACTATGAATGAGTCTGGAATGTGGAGCACTAACAGATCAAATTGTTTTTGTGTGCATGTTGTTGTTATTGTTGCCTTTGCTTTCCTCTTTAATGGACTTGTCATCTTTATTTCTTCTTTTGTGCTCTGATCTTCTTCATTTCCATTCTTAACCTCCGAGGGTTATTCTTCTCTAGGGTTTTCTACTACATCCAGTTTATTTGATTCTTTATTTTCAATGTATTCTTCATCTTGTTCACCTACTATGTGTGTCGCTCCTTGTTTTTTTACATTTGGGTTTGTTGTTGCACTAGGGTTTCTTTCTTCTCCCGACTGGTTTACTTTTGTTGCTTCTTCCTCTGGGTTCTTCTCCTCGACCAGTGTTGGGATAATCAATTCATTTTTTTTCGAGGGAATATCATCCACATAGACCACCCCATTCATCTCCTCCATCTATTTATTGGCACTTCTAGTCCTTCAGGCGAACTGGTTGGGTGCTCTAAATTTTGGCGGTGCCATTGTTCTAACTCGGGAAAAATCCTCTGTAAATATTGGTTGGGTTCTTCACAACTTATTACTCACTCAAACCATGTTCTCTCTATCATTCCTTTACTCAAAATCACAAGTGTCTCTCATTTATGTGCTTTTCCCTTTTTATAAA
>SNQJ01S0041996.1:73786-93723 GCA_010110895.2 Picea sitchensis
TTCACCCTATATAAAGAGGGATCTCTTATAGAAAAGGCTAAGGCTTCCTTATGCATGAAGAACTCTGCTATAGATTATACTAGAGATAGGTTTTCTTTAGCTCTCTAAGTCAAGTTGTGGATCTTCTTCATCCAAGGCATTGGAGCAAAGGTGTTTGTGTTAAATCAAAGATCCATTGGAAGGGACTTTGAAACATCAAGGCATGGGTTGTATTCTCCACTTTCATTTAATATAATGCATAAATACATTTCTTCCCTATAAAGGTGTCTTTACTTGTATTGTATAACTCCCTGATCTTATACATAGAATTTATTGTAGTATATATATCAGTGTTCTCTCTCTTTGTTGGTTTGTGATTCTTAAATAGGTTCACCATCCCACAAATCCAAATATGGAGTGGCAAGGATGACACTAGCAAGGATCAAACGTCATTTAAAAGGTATGTCATTTGTCCCTCTCTAAACTAGTTTATATGACAATGAAGTCTAAGGTGAAGTTTGTATTCTGCCATGTTTTGTTCTAGCTTCTTGATTGAAGTTAGGGAGATTAGTTTGTGTCCACACTTACTGATTTTTCCAATAAAAAAATTGGCGACCATACTGGGGACGAATTCTTTTGGTTTTTTTCTTATTATTTTCTTTTAGCTTGCCTGTTTTTGGTCAATTTCATTCTCTGAGTCTGTGGGTGATCCATATTGACTCTCTGGTTTTGAAATTTAATTGAGAAGCTTTGTCATCTTTTCAAATTTTCCATATATTCAGACATCGTCACACCCTTCTTATGTAAACCAGAGTGATGACATGGCACTATCTCTAGCTTTCAGCCTACGACAATCCTTCATCGTCGCATTGTACTCTTATGCAACCTGCAACGAGTCATGTAGGAATTGTTAGAGTGACAATCAACTTTCTTCTCTTTTACTAGTTTTGTCTTTACCTCTTGGGATGAACTTTTAGTCATGGTCAATGATTGGTTTTCATCTTTTAAGTCTGAATTTGATTGATTCTAAAGAATTGAGAGTTTTCTTCATAAGTTTTGTAAGTTTCATCTCTTTCTTCTTATTGCAAGGATATAATCTCGGGGTTTTGCTTCTGATTGCTTGCTTCATAAGTTGTTATTGATATTTTTGAGTTTTGGATTGATTTTAAGTTTTGTATTGTTGTTGGTTGGAAAACAAATTTTGTTTGCATTCGACAAATAGTTTTCTTATCTTTTCATTTTTGCTTCCATTATGATTTTGGTTTGGGAAATAGTGTTGAGAATGCATTGATCTTCTTCAACCATTCTTTCTTTTTTGGATTATGTCTCTGTTCTAATTTGAAAAGGAAAGGAATGAAGTTTACTCTTATTTTAGTCGTCTTTCTAAGAAATCTTTTACATTCAAATATTTTTTGAAAAGACAAAATTGGAAGATTTAGTAGCTTTGATTGTTTGGAATATGTATCATTCAAAGATTGAGAAATTGTGATTTGTAACGTTTTTTATTCTGGAAAGAGAAAACTTATCCCTTTTTTAATTATAATTCATCTAACGAAACGATTGCATATTATCTCTTTTGTCATTTTATTGAGTCAAGGTCAAATACATCATCAGTTTCATTTATGTTTCCCTTTTGAGTAAGCAACGACCTTTAAAATTCAACGTAATTTTAAAATTTATTAGAAACTTTTATTTTCTAGAACTTTTATACACCAACATTAGCTAGGATAGCACTTTGGAATAGGTTGTGAGACACACTCTCCAAAGCATCAAAAAACACAATAGTATCTTGTGATAGGGAGAGTTCAAATCCACCTACTACATTTTGTCCTGGGAAGCCCTTCTAACACAAGGGTCAATCACGAGGTCGCATTAGGGCTTGAAACGTTACTCACCCTGCTTTGTTGGTCTTAGTGTAGAGATTGCACGTATTATTAGGGGTCACTTGAGAAGAAAATTATGTGGGGACCTTCTCGAGTTGATTTTTGGCTTAGATACCCTGCCCTTGTGCGTGGATTGGACTCTCGACTACTTCCTCGAGCATCATTGTCATAATTGGTAACCTTAGTGGCCTATCTCTTTAGATTCTTTACACGAGGTGACTATGGAGGGGCAAGTCTTCACGGTACCTAGAATCCAAGTTGGGAAAACTCACTCGGGCTCCTTGGAGGGTATACCCACGATTATGTGTGGGAGCTTGCACTAGGGTGTAAGTCTATTAAGTAGGTCGTCAATGTAAAATTTCCACCCACTTTATCCCAACCCCTTCTTGTCTTTATATAGTGACTTCGAAATAAGAAGGTTTGTTTGCATGTTTAATATCTAGATTATATTAGTGAGTGTTGTTTGTTTCTCTAGTTGGCCATATTTTTATTTCATTCTTAATTTGGTGTGGCCAAAATCGGCCCTCGTCATTCACGTAAGTTGCAAGGGTTACTATGGAAGGGCCAGAAGAATACACTCCTTTCCTTCCTAACTCACTAGAGGGTTCTCTTGAAGGAGCAGTCAATAACGTAGTGGACTCTGAGATTGGAAGTTCTACTCCATTGGAGGAATCAACACTTCCTATAAATTTGTTATTGAGTGTTATACAAGATCCACGTTTGCTCTAGATAAATTCATCGGGAGATGTTGTTGTTGAATATTATACTAGAATACCTTCTGGACCTTACGCAAAGTCTGGTGTAGATGATCCACCCTTCCAGAGTGAATTGTTTAGACCTACGATTCATACTGCTGGAATTTTTAATCCTAGCTCAGTCCTTGTCCATTCTCTTTGGAGGACCTCCTCGGGACACGATATTTTTGATAAAATAGGAATGATTCCTAATCAACCTATGGCATCACATACACCTGTGACTTCCACTACTTATATAGTACCTTTAAATAATTTTACCATCATGACCAATAATGTTGTCACGGTTTTAGACCAATTGTTTCTTGGTTCTCATATAATTCTTCCTCTCCTGCTCACTAGCTCTACCATGGTCCCACAAGTTACGCCTATTCCTGTCAGAAGTCTAGTAATCACTCAAGCTCCTATTGGAACACCACTTCTACTTAGATAAAATCTGTCACTTCCACCTGGGTATAACGCTCTCAATACTTCTATTGCTAATCCTGCCTAGAGTCCATCCGGAGGGCCTAATCTTTTTGTTCCTCTTTGGTATAATGTTGCTATCAATTTTGTTCCTACACCTAACCAGGTTCTCTCTGAGGGGCCTAGCGTTCATCCTCCACCTCTACATGGAGGATCTAATCATCCTAGCCCAAGTATCTCCAATCAAGTTCGAGGTACAAGTCATTCTATTGCTTCTGGTTTTCAAATTCCTATTGGAGTCCAACCTCAAGTTTGGGTCCAACCACAAGTTGGGGGGCAACCTCAAGTTGGGGGAAAACCTCAAGTTGGGGGGAAACCCCAAGTTGGGGGTCATAACCCAGTGTATGGGTAATATATCCCTGGATTACAATCTCAACCTTAGAATTCCCCTTTCCAAGGCAATCAACAACCACCAGGGGGGAAAACTCCTCAAATAAATTCTTTTGTACCCCCTAATCCCAATAAACCATATCCAAGCTCTATGAATCCTACCTGGGGTCAATATTTTTAGTCTAATACTCCTTTCCAAGGAAGCTTACCCAATAAACCAAATCATGTTGGCTATTTGACTCAAAAACCTCCACCACCGAATTTGACAGGACCCTCTAACTATCTACAGACTTCTTATGGTCCTACTGGTATACCTACGGGATTACCTCATCAAAATTACCAGTTTCCTCAAGTGAATAGACATTTGTCGTTTCTTACTACTTTGGATTTATCAGTTTTATATAGGATTTTGAATGATAATATCTTTAATTCTCCTTATTGGTTGGTCATACCTGTCAATTTACCATCAAACATTCCTAAGTTTGGCGGTCGATCAGGAGAAGACCCAAATAATCACGTCATGACATTTCATCTTTGGTGTTCATCCAACTCTTTGATGGATGCCTCCATTAGATTACATCTTTTCCAACAAAGTCTTACGGGTTCGTGAGCCAAATGGTATAACGAGCTTCCATGATGATTCTTCAATCATTTCAACACATTAGCTATGAATTTCTTAATGCATTACCAGTTATTGATACGATATGAGACAGGAAATGAAATTTTGAGTTCATTTAAACAATCCTCTTCTACTCATATTTATGATCATATTCATGAGTGGAGGAGGAGAAGACGCTTAATCAAAGTTCCTCTTCCTGATCAAATATTGGTTGAGTGGTTTACCAAGTCATTCATTGGTCCTATAGCCCGTGGTGTTTCCATGGGTGGTGTTGTCACTGAAGAGAAGGTGATTAGTCATGCTCAATATTTGGATCTCGTTTATTCACAAACGTGAACACTATGTGACTTGATCCCTGATTCTCCTCGCCCATCTACAAATCCAAACCCAACAACTCCAGTAGCTTCTCATACTATTGAAGTTGTGAGTGGCACTTTTCACGCTGAGATTTAGTCTAAACAAGCTAGTCATTCCAATCCCAAATCTACTAATGCTAATGTACAAAATACTCCTTCTTTGAATCCTTCTTTCGGTAAAACCTTTGAGGTTAACAGGTTTCAGTCTACACCTACCAGTAAAAATCAAAAACAAAAATAAAGGGAAGGGTAAGAATAAAGAGGATAAAAATAATAATCAACAATCTGATAAACCCAAGACTTATCCTGTTGATGACAAAGAAAAGAGAAAACCTCATTTTCCTTGTCTTATATGTGGTGAGGATCATTATACAAAATATTTTCCACGACGTGATGAGGTTACTAAGTTTCTGCAAGGGACAGGGACACCTCCTACACCTGTCATTTTTTCACAACCTTTTCCTTCTCAACAACAGGCCCAATTGGTCATCCATGACCAACCTTCTCCCTCTACCACATATTATGTACTTATGTGTACTAGTGACTCCAATAAGAACGAAGTTGCAGTCGCTACTCGAGCCAAAGATTATTCTCCTTCAAAAGAGAAAGTTGATGATTCACCACCTCCATTGGTTCAACCTCCTCCATCGGCTTCACCTCCCAACATTCCTCTTCATCTCAAATGAACGAGTCTCGATACATTTCTTTTCCCTCCTCCTAAGGCCATTGTTCATAAGTCATCAATTTAACCCTCACACACGTGCTACTCAAAACTACAGTATTGTAGAATATCTTTCACATGCACCTTCTGCGATGTCAGCTCTCAGAGTCATTAAAAGTTTCCCTACGCAATGGAAGGCACTGTTAAAGGCTATTGGTGGAATTGATCCTACCGATATGAACTTGATAATATTTGACTTGGAAGATCATATTCCAAGGCTCCCTCCTCAATTAGCATTTCAAATTCATTGTGGAAAATAAGAATATTTGTCGAACTGTTATTGATGAAGGAGACTCAACTTGTGTCATGTTCGTCACTTGTTGGAAAGCCATTGTCTCTCCTTCCCTTACCAAGTCACACAATAATCTCAAATCCTTTAATGGTACATGGTTTAAACCTTATGGTGTTATTCCTTTGTTATCTATTATGTTAGAAGGCAAAGTGGTTACTATTGATGTTGAGGTATTTGATGCACCTCTCGATTACAACCTTCTACTTGGTTGTAGTTGGATTAATTCTATTTGTGCAATTCTTTCTACTCTTTTCCATGTGATACGTTTCCCTCACCAAAGAAAAGTTGTTACTGTCGATTAAATCATCTTCTTTAATTCTGATTCTCATACTAGTAACATATCGTTCGTCGCGAAAACAACTCCCGATTATGAGAATATTGGTGTGGGTCTTCTAAAGGATTCATCGTTAATGGGTACATTCCCCATTCCACCACCCGATATTCCTCCTCCTTTTGTTGCTTCAATTAACATGATCTCGACTACTATTGGTGAAATCCTTGAGTCTCAAGACCCTTGGATATTACCTAGCTCTGACGATTGTCTTCATTACAGTAACAAAATGCCTTTAACTCTGGTAGAATTGGCTTATCAAGCTATTCAATCAGCAACTACTTCTCCTTATTCTCTCTTAGATACGTCTCCTAATCCATTTCACATGGTATTTCACACAGATGATATGATCATGAAAGTTATTTCCATGGAAGATACCCCATGGAACAATGAGCATCATAATTCTATCCTCTTCCTGGAACCTGAGACCATATAGAGTTACCAACGGATTTCAAATCTGTCTACTATCGTTACTATATCCCTTGTTCCTGAACCAACACACAATGTTTTGTATGAAGGGAATTTGGGCAATATTTCACCCACCATCCCTCTATAGATTTCGAGTGAACCCAGAATCGTGGAAAATGTTCATATTAGTGCCTCATGTTCTGTTGATGAGATCTGAATTTACAAAGCTATTTTCCAAGAATTTTGTGATGTTTTTCCTGGACTTACAAAGAGATTCCTGGAATTGATCCATATATTGGTGTACATGAAATTAAGACTTACCTAGACACTAAACTAGTTCTATAGATACTTCTCCCAGTACATCCACGCAAAGATCCTGCTATGAAACTCGAAGTTGAAAAACTTCTTAAAGACGGTTTTGTCTATCCTATGGCTTTCACTGATTGGGTGTCCAATATTGTTCTAGTTACAAAGAAACAAGGCATGATTTGTGTTTGTGTACATTATAGGGATATCAATGAGGCTTGCCCCAAAGATAATTACCCAACCCCTTTCATTGACCAAAACGTTAACGATTGTGCTGGGAGGGAAATCTTCTCTTTGATGGATGATTTATCCGGATATAATAAAATCAATATTTTACCTGTGGATCAACATAAGACTGCTATTATTTTCCCTTGGGGAACCTGTTGAGCACTCAACACACCCTAAAAGTCTATGTTCATTTTTTTCTTTTGGGTGCCACTTGATCCTTTGCACTGTTTGTTTTACCTTCAGTATGAAACTTATACCTGAGCTTATTTATTATGTTTCATGTTTAAATTTTCTAAAGTTTTACTGAACATAGAACAAAGAATCATCTTAATCATTAAAGGGTCCTTAACAAGCTACTTAGGGAATTGGCACACTAAATCTTTCCATGACACACTTAGGATTTCGGCATCGGTAAACGTTAAAGGTGTTGAAAATCATTTGAGAAGTTTAAAATAGCCGAACACAGATCTTCATCGACGTCGGTAGATGAAAGAATTTCTTTTTATGATTGAACTTTGGCAGGGGTATCGCTGAAGACCGACCCGTTTGACTTCAGCAGGAAAATGAAAAGGTAAGTGTCGCGCAAAGAGATGAGCGGTATTGTCGATCGCCAACACCTGACACTATTTCAGTGTCGGAGAGTTACAAAATACAAAATACACATTATTTTTACATTTTAAAGTGTCGATCCCCGACCTCCACGCCGGAGAGATACGACATGATGAGAATTTTTTACCCACGGATCCGTTAGGTACGACGCATTTAAATTTTGTATAAAGTTGTGGATCGCGCGTTAGTTTCTTATCCCTGTGTGAATCAAAACAATATGTTTAATCTTGCTAACACAATGCATCTGCTTCCATGCCTCCATTGTCGACCAATTAGGATTTAATTGCAGAGAACCGACAGTAGTTTATTTTGAATTTGCATTTATTACTCATATTAACTAGTTGATACGATTGATAGAGTCTCTCCAATTATATTATTTCAGATTTATTATGCATGATCTTATTCTACACGGCAAAGATTTCAGAACAAACAGAGGAGAAGGGCCAACAATCCAAATTAGTCATCCAAAGTTTATTAAGCATTAGACAACTTTATTAGCAGGCATTACATGTATGTCTCCACTTGTGGTGTTTTACACTTCAGTGTATGAGTTCACAACCCAACGTTGCTCCGTATACATGTTTAAAATCCATTTTAATTGCAGGGACAATGCCTCTGAAGAAACCCTCCACCAGGAAATCACCAAGAGAACCAAAGTTGCAAGAAGAAGAAGCAGGAGAGGGCTCCTCCCCAGCAGTTGCAAGAAAATTAGAATTCGCTTCCAAGCCAGTGCACGTCATTAATACAATCACCAAGAAGGCCTTTGTCCATCCCCCGACCTTCGGAGACACACAGGAAAACATTGGAGCCAAAACAGCATTTCCTCACTGTGAAGAATTATTTAAGGAAATCAAGAAAGAAGAACCCCTATAGTATACCCTGCACAACGATCCTGATAAAAGGAATCTCATTGATGATGTCCTCCCAAACATCCATAGGGATTATCTACACATGGTGGCAAGCCGAAATTTGGTGTTTCATTGCATCGATCTCATAAAGTGGCTCATTGACCACACTGACATGCATAAATGTTTGATTAATGATGATAACGATGAATGTTTCGGGGTTTTCCTACCAGGGGAGGTTCGGAGTTGCTACAAGCTCAGTGAGCCTGAAGAAAATTTGAGCACTTAGTTCATTCTGAGTTTCTATGCATCACACGATACCAGCAAAATCATCACATCTTGGTGTAGAGAAGACAAATAATTCACGAACTGGATTGCCGGTTGGTACACAATGACCAATCTTAGGGAACCATACATATATCTTATGGGGCTACTCTACAGGTTGCATGGGGAGAAAGATTGATCCTGGTTCTTAGAGGCCTGGATGCCTCTAGATTATATAGTCACCATTTCAAGAACGGGCTTCAATTGGGGTGCCATCATCTCCAAACAGTTGAGCACCTGCATAAGGCAAGCTCAGGTGCCAAAGGAGGGAGAAACCCCTGCCTTATGCATGGCCTCGTATCTACTAGACATCATTTGTTCCAGGAATGCCTTCTCCAGGATGAACCTAAATTGGCACTCCTAGGAGCTCCCGGTCCATGTATACTTCAACATATTATGGGAAAATAGGTACAAAAAATCCTATGTTGTTATATGTGACCAGTTTATTGCACGCATTTACTTTTTGCTATTCAGTAAAGAATGCCCTAGGCTGTCAGACGAAGCAAAAAGGGTTATATCAAAAGTTATTCACTGGTATTTAGATGAGTGCAAAACCTACATCAGGGTTTTTGGAGCCATAGGAGCACCCCACTTATTACCCATATATGTTCCCGATCAACCAGTGTTAGGAGAAATCTGTTATCAGACTATTCTGCAAGGATACAATGCCACTTTGGTAAAATACAAGAAGTGATATTTCATACTGTATGGGTTTCATATTGGCTTCTATATGGTCAAAGACACCGCACATGCTAAGAAAGAAGTGATAATTCAATTGGAATTTTAGTTCCAAACTGGCCGATTTCACAAACACGACCCCAAGGGGATGGTCCTACAACACGCGTTGCAGGTATCGTCATGTTGGCCTTATGCCCATGACCGGTTCTAAGATGAAATTTTCACTGAAAATGCTCAGGACTGGAATGAGGTGGTGACAAGGAGGGTTGATCCTCAAGCAACCAGGTTCAAATCTATGATTTGGGAAGAGCCGGGAAGGAGCAGCAGCCTCTAAATCATCCGAAGAAATAGGTCATCCTCAGGAAGACATTGAATCTGCGAGAGTTTACCATGAATCCCCAGTACGAACCAGTGATTCCCTTGAAGTTCAAGTTACATAGGGAATGGGGGAACTCTTGTACCAGCAAAGCCAGCTGCTAATGAAGCAAATGCATGATGATATGTACCTTATCGTAAGACCTGTGATTTCAGCTACTATCCGAAGTGCCCCGATGGAGTCAAGCAGCCCCGGTCCCATGAATCCTAACAACACCAACAGGTTAGGTAATCCTGAATCCTCAACATCTCCAGTCCATTCCTCAGAAGGCAGGACAAATCAACCAGAGACAAGTCGCGTGTCGATAGAAACCAAAGCACCTAACCCCGTGAGAAAACATATACATATATATAGTAATGATGAGAGTTTGGAGCCATCTCAAGGCACCCCAGTGTGTGTCCAAGAGGAAGGAGGCCCTAAGAAAACCTCTTCCCCTCGGTTTGAGTTTAAATACAAGGAGGTCTCGCAAAAATAAAAAGAATTTGAAAGCAGCCTCGACACAAAAGGACCCAATGAATCAGAAATCGAAGCGGATCCAAATGACAAACAGGAACGAGAGGAGACAAAGAAAGGATCCCCGCAAAAGGAAACTAGTAGCTCAGTGGTCGACGAGCAAGTAAGTAATGAGTCTATACCCGACATATCCAGTCTACATAATACTCAAATCCCTGAAGGGTGACAAGTAGGAGTCGGACCCGCAAGATACAACGAGGAAGTTCAAGAGTAAAATATTGAACAAATATACACCACCGATAGTTTTGGAAACAAACTAACATGGGGAGATCAGGAAATACTAAGGCCAATAGATGAGGTAGCATATATCTATGCGATATCCTACGATTAGAAGAGAAAGGCCATTGTTCAAAAGAAAGCGAAGAAAATAAGGATCTTGTTGGATCACTCCATCCTAGTTACTACAGAGGATAACTTGATGAACATAGTAGACGCTCGGACATCTGAACTAATCGGTGTAGGAAAATATCTCTCAAATGCCACCTTGGACAAATACAGGAGAGACGAAAAGGAACTAGTCGTCGCCTTAAAGGAGCTCAAACACTTGTGACATCTTTCCAAATACTAGAAAGATGCCACGCAGACCACTGTGTATATGAAAGGTGAGTTTGTAGGAGTTTACAATGAGTTTATGAAGGAGAGACACATGTTAACTGAAAACATAGTTGAGTTCTAGGAGGACACTCTCATGGAACTCGCAACTTGCAAGGAGATGGAGCGATGGTATGAAAGGGCGCAACAAGTGGTACATTGAGGCAGTCTAGCAAGGCCAAGATAAGGAAAAACATGGCATTCATGTGATAGGAAAAATTAGTCTTAATCACATGAAGTGATCAGCCGAGTACTGGGCTAAGATGTCTCGGGACCTACATCAAGAGATCCAAGAACAATGGACCAGGTGTAATAAGCACTAGGATAAAATTAACAAAATAATGAACGATGTCGGGCTCCCTGAGTTCGGCACCCCTGATAATTTCATTGATCTAAGTGATGTGGTCAAGCTACATGATTAACAATATGCACTATGGACCAAAGAGGTCTCAAAAATAGTTGATGCAAATCCAGGGCAAGTGCAACAATTCGCAGAACATTCTATCAGAGCGCAAACCATGCTACAACAGTTGAACTTCAGTTTAGTAAAGTATTGGGCGCATGCAGTAGACATCAGAGGAATATACACAACCCCGATAGAACAGAATAGATTTCCATGGGCCCAAACTCGTGAAAAATTGTTTGTCGTTTGGACTGAGTACGAGAGCAGTCATCCTTTCCAAGAAGTATGTCAAGATGACTATTAAAGAAGATGTTAGAAGATAACACCACGTGGCGATTTTTGTTTTGTTTAAACTACAATTAGCCGTTAGTACTGGTTAAAAGTTTATATTATAAATAAGGACATCAGCCAATTAATTAAGGGTCGATGGTTGTTGTAAGAACTCTCTCTTTTTGGTTATTAAGAGTTATTTTGAGACTGTTATGAATTGAGAAGTCCTTATGGACCAAAGACAAATCATTTTCATTAGATGCATGTGATTGGACTTGGAGAAGAACTACTTCCTATCATGTTTCATGAATGATGTAGTAATGAGTAAGAGAAATTAATTCTGTTGTCACGTTATCTGGTGAAATGTCTTGATGTTCTTTGCTTTTATGATGGAGATAAATTGTTGTGTTATTATGTGATGCATGATTATGGTAGATGAATTATTTTTCTTGCCATTATCTTATTACATATGTGCTTTCTTTCTGATAGTTAGTTTCTCAAATAGTAATTGGATGCTCACATAGTTAATGTATTAGTACTAGGACTGTGGTATAGAGTAATTGTCTGCATGTTGAGAAACGGGTTATCCCAAGCTTAACCTCTTCCCCAGTAGTTAAAACTTAATCCTGTTAATTTTCAAGTTGGTTTATGCTGGCTTGCATCTCTCATATCATCCCCACCCAAGAGAAAATAAAGAAGAAAATAGTCCTAATTGAAAGAAGAGCCTTCACAAAGAAACACAAAGCCCATCGATAAATTGGTCGGATCACAAGATCTAGAGAACCATTCCATTTTAAACGTTGCAGAGTCTAATTGGGCCTCGGTGACGGGTTTTCTTCCTATTGTTGAGTCAAGGGATTTAGGTCCCATCAACAGAATTGGCGCTAGAAGAAGGTCCTGAGAATGAATGGTTGAGTATATATTTTATCTGTCATTTCAAATAGCCTATAGATTCATAACGGCCCACATGCATGGCTATTCCATCACAAGACAACCCACACATGTTCAGTATTCCTAAAATGGATAACTTACTCCAGGCCAAGGAAGAACCTTTTCACCTTGAAATACCTTACGCCCTTCCTCATGAGGAAGTGAATCAATTCAGCAAAATCACTAAAGACTACGCCCAGTAGATTGGTGCATTGTCCTTAGCTCCCATACTCCCTCGAAGAAAACAACAAATCAGACCAGTGGTTAGCACTCCCGACAAATTTTTCGTACACTTCGTAGAAGATTTAATAGATTTCGCAATTACCGAAATCTAAGAAACTCTCGATCTGATTCTCGAAATGTCAGTCGGCAACATCTCCGAGCCTGAAGACCTTTTAGAGGAAGAAGAGTTAAACTTAGATTCTGAATACATGGAAGGTAATAATGACCATGAGGCAAAAGGAGAAATCCTGCTTCAGAACAACCAGCCCTGGATGGTCGGAGATGTTGTGGTCATCCTCTGACGAGTACATAATCTTCCCCGACACCCGGAGAGGCTGCTTCCCAAGTACAACCCCAAAACTTTGGGATTACCTAAAGATCATATCAAGAAGTTCATACTCGCAATTAGACTTATGAATGTCTAGCATGAAGACGTAGTATGCATACTTTTCCCCTACATGTTTGAAAATTCAACTTCCACGTGGTACTTTAATTTGCCAGTAGGATCGATAACCAGCTGGACTAAGTTCCAAAAAGACTTTCTAGATAAGTTTGCAGAAGAAACTACCACGGGGGCCCTGATGGATGAGTTGTTCACAGCCACCATGAGTCTGAAAGAAAGGGTCAAATATTTCAATCAGAGATTCATGACCATCTTAAACAAATTACAGCCCGCGGTGAAACCAACTCAAGAGTTACAAATCGAGGTTTATGTCAATGCGCTACCGGCTTCTATTTCTATGTTTGTAAAAAGAGTTGCTAAGAAAACCTTAGCAGAAAATTTTGAAGAGGACAAAATGATAGAATTCCATATGAAAGGATGTAAATAAGGTCAGGTCTCTCTAGTAAAGAAAGAAACCCAGCACCCTCCCAGGAGAGGATTTCTTCTGACTAGGCCTCCGGTAAAACTGGTTGAACAGACTCCTGACAAAGGTAATGGTGATATAGAATATCTACAACACATGGTTAAGAAATTATCTAATGAAATTATAGACATGAAGAGAAATGCAAGGGAGGGAAACTAAGGCCAAAGGCCCTACAAGCCTTTATTTAAAAGAAACTTGCCTTTCAAAGCAATTGAACCCCCCTGCTAACTTAAATATTGATCTAGGTAATGTCACTTTTGATTCTTTATGTACTTATCATAAAGAGAACCACTCCGAAAGAGACTGCACTCAATGGGTCCATGCCATGAATTTAATGGCCAATCATTTTCTAGACAAATTCTCCCGAACCGAACAGTCAAGCAGTTCGGCCATGAGTATTATTGACCAGGAAGAAGTGGACCAACCATGAGATACAACCATGTTGATATGGGATCCTGACCTGATCATGCCTTCCGACGATCTATTTGAGTCTCGAGAACAACCCATGGAAGTTTCGGCGATACAGACTTGCATCAAGGGACCACCCGGATCAAAAGATACTAACACCACCCAAGACTTGCAAAGCGAGCTAACTCTCGATTGCCCGAAAACATATTTCACCCTTGGTAAAAATCATATAAGAATCCATACCCACGGATCACTCAAACTACATTACAACGTGGTCGAAGATTTGAAGAAGCTAAAGGCCAATATTTCCGTTATGGACATATGCATGATCCCTCAGCAGAAAAAAATTTATGTTACAAGAGTTGAACTCCACAGGAAATCTGAGGGCGGGCTCAGGAAAAAATTTGACTCACGCAGATATGATGGAAAAACCAATTGTGAACACCTATTTGGGAGATAGAAAGTAAATACCTTTTGTCCCACCGTTTCTCTTAATGTTTGAACTATTTAATAGAAACCTTCACAGTTGTTTGGTAGATTCTGGAGCATCCTCCAACGTCATGCCCTTGTCTATCTGAAAAAAATTAAATGTCGTTCCTCTTAAGAGAGATAAACATGTCAAACAACTGGACAGAATCCAAGTCAAGGGCATAGGAGAACTCAGAGACGTGATGATCAGAATATCGACGCACCCCACGTTTATGCAAGTGATCAACATTATTGTAGTAGATATCCCAGAGGCATATGGGTTATTACTGAGTCGTGATTGGTATGAAAAGATAAACAGATACTTCAGTACGGATTAGGAACACCTTTGGATACCACTGAATGGATACAAGAACATGATCAGAATCGGTAGGGAGAGATATCTAAGACATACGGTCACTGATTTAGAAACACCTAATGAACCCTTGTCCACAGATTTCCCCATACTGGGAAATTATTCCTCTGACTCCTACTTTGGAAAAATTTCTCCCCTCTTATCCGATTTTCCTCTTACTCAAAACTCGGAATTGATTTTCCAAGACAAATCGTCGATACCGACAGGAGACACCCTCTTCTACCAAAACTCAGCACTAGAACTTGTGAAATGAAAGGTCGGGGAGCAAGAAACTAATAAGGGAAACAAAAATAGCGATTCTCGTTCACAAATTTGGACCCCCTATTTTGATGGATCTAAATCTCAAGAAGGTTCTAGAGCAGGATGCATCCTCGTCTATCCTATTGGTAAACGTCATTTCTTGTCCTGTAGGCTAGAGTTCAAATGCACCAACAACACTGTCGAATATGAAGCTCTAGTATAGGGATTAAGGAAAGCCATAGATTTGGATATCAAAGGATTGAGATCTTTCATGGGCTCGGAAATTATTGTTAGACAAGTAAGAAATACTATACATTTCAATTCTCCTCATCTCAAGAACTATTAGTAGGAGGTGCATAGGTTAATAGAACACTTTGAGGCTTTTAACATCACTGTGATCCCTAGAACAAAGAATATTCTTGCTGACTCCTTGGCCACAGCCGCCTCCAGACTGTCGCCTTCAGAATATTATGAAGCCTCCCAATTCACTGTGGAACTTCTCTACAAACCTTCGGTACCTAACAAAATTTCCAATTGGAAAGTCTTCGAAGGAGATGAACAAATCATAAACTTCTTGACTAGCCAAGACAATTTTAAATACCTCGCTATTGATGATGAACAATTCCAAGAGCTTTCCATAGAAATCGATCCTCGGATGAGATGACCTATGGATAAATCAAAGGGTCACATGATCCCAAAAGGGATAGCTAATCTAGAAAATCTTTTTTATCTCAAAGAGAAATTTAAGGGACCCAAAAACGCAAAGACTGGTAGCTCTTGTCCCCTGCATGAAACTATAAATCTTGGGACCCCAGAGAGTCCAAATAATGTGAATCTAGGAAAGACTATGTCTAAAGAAGAGAGGAAACCTTACCTCAAATTATTCATACAATACCAAGATGTCTTCGCATGGTCCTATAGGGATTTGAAAACATATGATACCTGCATCATTCAACACACCATCCCTTTAAAACTAGAATTAAAACCTTTCCAATAGAATCTCCAAAAGTATCGCTCATCCCTGGAGCCTCTTATGTATCAGGAATTAAAGAATCTCTTAGATGCCAAGATTAATTTTCAAGTTAGGCATTCCTCTTGGGTATCGAACCTTTTTCCAGTGAGGGAAAAGTCAGGGAAGATCCGCCTATGCATAGAGTTTAGGAACCTCAACGGGGCTTCAGAAAAAGACAATTATCCAGTCCCGTCGATGGAACAACTCTTCTAGACTGTGTCGGGCTCAGAAATTTTCTCTCTACTAGATGGTTTCTCAGGTTACAACCAAGTATTGGTTTTAGAGGAAGACCGTTTGAAAACCACCTTCCGAACCAAATGGGGAACCTTCACTTATAAGAGAATGTCGTTTGGGTTAATTAACGCGAGAGAAGCCTTCCAAAGAGACATGGATGTATATTTATGGGGAATAATCAATAGATGCATGGTAGTGTATTTAGATGACGTAACAGTGTATTCAAAGAACAGAGAAGAGCACATCCAACAATTAACTCATATTTTCGAGAGGTGTAGGAAATACGGTATATCCTTAAACCCTAAGAAAATTATCTTTGGTGTTGAGGAAGGTAAGTTGTTAGGTCACATTGTATCGCAGGTAGGGATTCGCATAGACCTAGAAAGGATTAAAGCCATATCTCAACTTCCCTTACCCCATAACAAGAAATCTATGCAGTCCTTTTTCGGGAAAATCGATTTTGTGAGGAAGTTCACTCCCAACTTCGCATAAATCATCAAACCCTTACAAAATATGATTCGCAAATATGTAGAATTTAAGTGGGATGATGAGAGACAAGACGCCTTTAACAATATCAAAGCCACCATTTCCTGAGCCCCGGTGTTGCGAAGTCCTGATTTCAATAGAGATTTTTTCCTTTATACTTTCACCTTCAATCAATCACTTGTTGCAGTCTTGACTCAGAAGGATGATGGCAACAACAAATCCCTGGTGTCATTTATGAGTACTAATCTTCAAGGAGCTAAGCTCAATTATCCTTCTATAGACCAACATGCCTATGTGGTTTATAAGGAAGTAAAACATTTTAGGTATTACATCCTCAAGAATCACACTAAAGTAATTGTGTTGCACCCTGAAGTCCGATCCTTGTTCACCCAAAAGGAAATGGGGGTAAGAAGGGGGAACTGGATGGCGATGGTCTAGGAATTTGATCTAGATATAAAACCTACAAAACTAGTAAAAGGACAAGGTTTGTGCAAGCTCACGGTTGAAGCCCAGGATCAAGTAGATGAAGATCTCAGATGGGAGAACGAAATGGCACTATGGTGTGGTGAAGTAGCATACATATCCCTAAGAAAAGACTCCTGGTACAAATATTTAACCTATCTCCTACGTCACGGGACTTGTCCCAAAAACCTCAACCCTAGAGAAAGGAGATCCCTGAGATTAAAATATGTAGAATATCGTCTTATAAATCCAGTGCTCTTCTGAATCAATTATGACGGGGTACTATTAAGATGTCTCGAACGAGAAGATGTAGACTAGGTACTGAAAGAACTCCATGATGGCCCCGTCGGGGGACATTTTGTAGGAAACACTATCGCTCATAAGATTCTGAGAGCTGACTATTATTGGCCCACCTTGTTCAAAGACACTCATACTTACGCTAGAAACTATAAGACTTGTCAAATAAGCGTTGGAAAGGAGAAAAGAGAGGTGGTCCCACTCCAACCTGTTACTGTCTCTTGGCCTTTCGAGAAATGGGGTTGGATATCATAGGAGAGATCACACCTAGCTCCTCGAAACTTCACAAGTACATTCTTACTGCCACCAACTATTTCACGAAATGGACAGAGGCCATTCCTCTCACTCATGTAAACGAGAAGGTGGTGATCCAATTCATAGAACAGTAGTTGATCACGAGGTTCGGTGTCCCTTCTGTTCTGGTCTTTGATAACGCAACTTACTTTTCTTCAACCCTATTGACAAAGTTTTCTCTGGACAAAGGAATCATAATCAAGTACTCTGCAAATTACTACCCCTATGGAAATGGTGTGGTCGAATCAACTAATAAAAACCTGGTAACGATATTAAAGAAGACAGTTATGGATAACCAAATAAATTGGCATAACCTACTCTATAATGCTCTATGGGCCGATAGGGTCACACCTAAGGAAGCCATAGGAAATTCCCCATAATTTCTGGTCTATGGGAAAGAATTAATCCTCCCAAATGGACTCTATCTCCTGTCTCTTCAGCTGGCCCAAGATTCCAACGAAGAACCCTCATCGGCCATGTAGCAAAGGATTAACACTCTACTCATGCAGGAATAAGAGAGAGAAAAGGCTAAGTCAAAATTCCTAGCTCACCAACAAATAGTGAAAGGATGGTTTGTTGGCACAGGGGAAGACCCAGGGTTTAGCTCCAAGAGTGCACCAACAAGCCCTAACTACTGGTCCCTTTGGCAACACCTATGAAGAAGATGAAGTCTCATCTGAAGAAGTTATGAGGGGGTTGCAGGATAGAGATGTCTACAACTAAGGGGAATATCAAGTGGATCTAACGCAGGAACATTATAGCATTCATATATCACTTATCATCTTGATTAACTCCATGCATCTATCAGATCTACCTTAGCAATGCAATAATAGTATATGAATGACAAATACAAAATACCAATCATACACAACACAAAATATACGTGGTTCACCCTCTCTCTAGGGCTACATCCACAGAATTGTGCTATATTATATTAGATTAAAGCATACAGTTCTTTTCTGTGCTCTTAGCTAGCAGATCTCCTCTCTTCTCCTCTCTTTCTCTCCTCTCCCTGTGCACCCAGCTGCAGGGTTGATCTTTTCACCCAGCTAAAGATCTTACAATCCAGAAGGCTCTCGTACTCAGCACTTCTCTCTCACACAATACTCTTCTCTCCGATAACTCAATACCAACAACAAAAATAACAATATTATCATACCCACCCAAAGTATCCACAAAAAGTACCAACCAAAACTAGGCCCTCGTGACCCCTATTTATACATTACAATCATTCACCGACAGCCTTAGGCCAAAACCTAGGTGTCCAAAACCCTAGATGTCTAAAACCCTAGGTCAACTTGACCCATATATTCAGGGCTTCGCCAGCCTATCTTTCCTTCCTTCTCACACAGTGCTCCATAGCATCTAATGGTGGCTTTTTCCTCTTTCTAAGTCATCCACGGTCCTTCTTCCTTGCTTATATGTCATCCCTAATCTCCTTGTCCAACGACTTTCTTTCTTGGGCTTTGCTCCATATTTGCTGCTCTTTTTCTCACTTTGACCCAGTATTAGTCATTGTGTCTTCCATGAAGTTCACATTTCACCTTTTCTTCCTTGATCTTCACTTCCTTTAACAACCCAGGGCCAACAGGCCCCCAACACTCACCTGTGACTCGTCCCAAGGCACTTCGATCTGACTCTTTTGTTGTACTTTAACTTCGGACTACGCAGTGCAGACTTTTCTTTCTCCTTTATGCCTCTTGTTCCTCCTTGTGAAAATTGTCTTTTCCATGTCTGGTACCGAGTTTCAACTACACCTGGTACCTAGACCCTTGATCTATTTGATTTTATTAAGAGTTGTGAGGCAGCTGGTTGTCATAATACAACTTCAACCGACTCCCATTCACTAATACTTCCTTCCATTCTCCATTCAACATCTTCAGTTGCACATCTCCCCCCTCTATAATATAAGCGATCTCGTATGGCCCTATCGAATGCATTCTAAACTTCCTAGGATGCTTGATGAACTTGCTATCATAAACCAGCACTAGATCTCCTTGTCTAAATTCCTTCTTCTTGATGTGCCTGTCATGATAGTCCTTCTCTCTTTCCTTTTGTACTTGCTAATAGAATCCTGCAATGAATCTATCTTCCTCAAGTTCAACCAACTATGCAAGCCTCTCTTGAACAGCTCCAGTATAATCCATACCTGTAAAGGTAGCAATTCTTAGGCTTGGTACCAAATACTCCATTGGAACAATAGCTTCGAGACCATAAACCAACTTAAAAGGGGTTTTGTAACACCCTGTTTCCCCCAAATTTGTAATTAATCCTAATACAGGAATTACCATGCTAAAGCATGATGAAAATGTGAATGTATGATGTGAAGGGACCTTATGAAGAAGGTCGATAAATGTAAATAACAT
>SNQJ01S0041996.1:93733-108393 GCA_010110895.2 Picea sitchensis
GACCATCGGAAATTACAGAGTACAAGAACCCTTGACTACGGGAGAGACGAAACCCCGATAACCTGAATTTAGGATTAGGGAAGACTACGGTCTAGGTGAAGGAAGTCGTATAGGTAAATGAAAGTCTCGTGGACCGGGTTTGGCATTTTGTGGCTACAAGCTTCGAGGATTCTCATTATTGAGAACTAAACGAATTTTTTTTTTTAAATTTGGATAGTGGGTATATTACAGGTTTGCATTGTTAACTTCTTGCAAGTGGTTCTATAGGCCCATAATACTGATGGTACTCTTAAATCCCAATCATCCATGTTCACACAACAAATCTTGGTTAACTCTATTTCCAAAATCTTGTTGAATGCTTCAACTGTCCCATTTGCTTAAGGGTGGTACGGTGTGCTCTTCTGATGGTGGACTATAAATTATTCAGTCAAGGCTTCAAATGTCTTATTGATTAAATGTGTTCCTTGATCGCTCATGAGGATCTTTGGGCATCCAAACCTGGTTATGATGTCATCAAATATGAAGCGCACAGCTGTAGTTGCACTATAGTCCTTAACTGCTCGAGCTTTAACCCATCTGGTCAAGTACTCTTTTGTTGTAATTATGTACCTTGCTCCTGTGCGCTTTCCTTGTGGGTTTATAGGTCCAACAAATTCAATGGCCCATTTCTCAAATGCTTGTAGGGTTAGTTGTGGTGCTAACAGCATTTCATCTTTGTTGGATGGTTTCCCAACCCTTTTTCATACATCGCAGGTTCTATAATAGTCTTTAGCATCTCTGTGTGAGGTAGGCCACCAAAGGCCAGCTCGCAGGACCTTATGCACAGTTTCTTTCCCTCCATAATTTCCTCATGCGATGCCTTCACGAGCTTCTGCAAGGATCATCGGGCGTTCTCCCTCCATAACACATCTTTGCAATATCTCGTCTGGTCCCATCTTGTATAGATGTCCATCTATAAGTGAGAAATCTGCAGCGCGCACTACTAGTTTTTTGTTTTGTGGAATTGTATACTCACTGGGCACCATTCCTATTGACAGGAACCATAATATTTATGCAAAGTGGTCATCGATCTTTCTAATGGCTAGTAGTTGTGCATATAGTAGTGCATCCTCTAAACTAATTGGTTCTTCACCATGTTCCAACCTTGACAAGGGGTCAGGGCCTTTGTTCATTCTCCCTAGTTTTACTATGATCTCAAATTCATATTCTTGAAATAGCAGAAGCCATCTGAATATTCTCACCCCCAACGCTGGCTTGTTCACTAGGTACTTCAGCACAGAGTGATCAGTAAACATTTTAAAGTGTCCTCCCAACAAATAGTGGTGAACTTTTTGCAATGCATACACCATTGCTAATCCCTCTCTTTCAGTAGTGGTATAATTAATCTCAGTTGTGGATAGCTTCCTGCTAGCAAATGCTAATGGGTGGTCAATGTCTCATGTTCCCGGTTGTGCTAATACATCTCCTAAATCGATGGAAGATTCATTGACATGTACATGCAACTCCTTGACCCAATCTAGAAAAACTAAAATGGGCGCAGTAACCATTTTCTCTTTCAGTGTGTCGAAGCTATGTTGTCATTCTTCAGTCCAACTAAACTAACAATCCTTTTTCAACAGCTTCTCCATGGGTGTTGTAATCTAAGAATATCCTTTAATGAATTTCTTGTAGTAGCTTGTGTGTCCCAACGTAGTGCGCAACTATTTAACTGTTGTAGGAGGGGGTAGATCAACTATGATAGCGATCTTGGATGGATCTACCAGAAATCCTTGCTTACATACAATATGTCCTAACAGAACTCCAAATGGGGAAAAGAAAATGCACTTCTTTAGATTCAAAGCAATTTGAAACTGCTTGCATTTATTCAACATTATCCTTAGACATTCAATGTGATTTTTCAACAAACTAAACACAGTCTAGTCATTGAAATATGATTCTAGAAATTTATACAAGAATTCCTTGAATGCTTTGAACACCACCCTAGAAAACATGGCTGGGGCATTCTTCAATCCGAATGGCTCACTATATATTGGTAGGACCCCCATTATATTGAAAATGTGGTGTTATGGTGGTCCTCCTTGACAATCCGGATATGATGGTATCATGAAAATCCATCTGTAAAAGAATATACTTCCTTGCCTCCCACGTTATCTAACACTTTGTCAGTGAATGGTGTAGGGAAGGGATCATGTAAACAAGCATCATTCAACTTCATGAGATCTATACAAATTCTGATCTCTCCTGTCTTCTTGTCTTGCACCACCATAGGGCTAACACACTCTGATTCTTCCACAAGTTCTATAATCCCTGCTTCTAGCATTATGTCAAGATCAATCTTCACTTTCTCCTTGTATTTAGAGTTTAGTCTGTAAGGTCTCTGTTTGACTGGTCTAGAATATGATTTTAAGGGGATCCTCATCTCTCCCATAGGCCCTTTAATTCCATTCATATCAGTGAACTTGGTTGGAGACAAGTCCTGATACTCGTGCAACAACTCAGTAATCTTGTCAATGGTGGCAACATCCCAATAATCTCTAACATTGGCAAGCTTCGATGTCTCCTCTGTTCCAATATTGAATTTCTTGATCTTGATCGGCTATCTAATAAATGGTAACTCAACTCCTAGCCCTTCCACATCTCTCTGGCCTTATGTTTCTGTGATGTTCACTTTCCTAGGATCATCGCATTCATCTGTATTAATGTTGTAACAACCCTACAGTTTCTGGAGAGGCACAATCCATTCATCCTCTTCATGTTCTAAGGGAAGGCTAGATACCTCCTCAAACACTTTTTGTCTTACAATCTATAATTCTTGATCTACTGATGGAAATTGACTTTCAAACAGGAATGTAGTTATAATATTTTGAGTCATACCTTCCCAATCCGTAGTGATAAGGCGCAACTCTGCTTGGAGGTACCCGTTGATAGGTATCGTGTCCAGTGTGTTGATGAATTTGTGTACCCATTGTTCTTGCGGAATGTCACTCCAGGCCTCTTCGTAGCTTCGCACATGGTCCTTTGGGCAGCTTCGACCTGTGTAGAGAACTTCGCAGCCTTCTACTTGTGCTGAGAATCGCGTTGTCATCATAGTACGACATCATGTCCAGTCTATGATATTACTTTTGTGCATCCCCCACCATATTTCTGTTGTGAATTTCAAGGCCTCATCCATTGCCAACAACCTCTATTGTGTTGGTACACTTGCTTCAAAGTATGATAGGAAGGATTCTAACAGATTCAGACCATCAAATGTGGGTAGGTTATTTACTGTTGTGTCGATCAAGCCAACTTCTCTGGTTAATCTAGCACATCTCCTTGTATATACTTCATACATCTTATTCTAACAATTCTCCAGTGATTCTTTTGAGTCTGATGAGCATGCATTGTCACTTTTTTGACTTATATTCCCATCGGTTGTAGGGTTAATGTAATCTTTTTCTAGTGCATATGTGTAGTCTTCTTCTCTAATGGCCTCTGTGTATCGCTGACCTTCATCAGGATCTGAAGGTGAAATGACCCTAAGGCCATCACCTTCAAAATTCAAAAGTCTCTTCTTTAAGTCAACAATAGTAGAGTTATTGAAGGCCCAATAAATTCCCAACAGCACGGGGTAAGGGCAATTTTCATCAACTATTTCAATTACCTCAAAATCTGCAAATGTTCTTACTCCGTCGATGTCCACAGGGACATGCTCCAATTGTCCAAATGGGTTGACAACCTGTTGATTAGACATCCTAATCTTGATAGGGGAATAGATCATCTTCGGTTTTCCCATCAGTGCCTAAGTTTGCTTCGTCATGACATTGACCTCCGACCCTAGGTTGAGGACCACATAGTCTATCTCATACTCTCCTATTTGAGAATTCAGATGTAATTCCTTATTTGTCCTTCTCTTCTTATCAATTTGGTGTACTTCCCTATTCAGTAAGGGATCTATCTTTCCTTGCTCGTATTGTCTAATTAAATTTTGTAATTCTTGTACAGCTCTTTCATCTTGAATCAACTTAATACAAGTATGTAAAATTTCCATGAGATTGCTTACCTCTTTTCCTTCCCTCGGCAAAGCAGACTGATCAAATTCATGAGGCATTCCATACTCTCTTACTTCTGGTCTTGTCTTTGATGAAGAACCTTGGTCTCCTCTAAATTCTTTTCTTTCTTCCTCAAATATTTGTCTTTCTTTCTTTGCATCGAAGGTTTGGGTCTTCTCTGCATCTTTTTTTATTCATGAATATTTTGTATCCTTCCCTTGGATCAGTCTAACTTCTACTATAATAGTGCCTCCTCTGGTTATAACAGTGACTCTAGGGTCTTCTCCGTGAGGTTCAGCATAGATAAGTTTCACTTGTGGGTTCTGTTGAGGTCCTCATCTTTCCTAAAGCTTAGCTAGCAGCATAGGACAATATTCTATAACATGGTCAAACGAGTTGCAGTAGCTGCAAGTGGTACAAGGGTTCTGAAAATCCCTTGCAAGGTGTCCTAGTTATGCGCAATTATAAGAGATGATCTGTCCTCAGCCTTGACCCATTCCTCCTCCTTGTCCTCCTCCTATGAATCCACCACGAGGATTGAAGTTTCCTCTCCCAAGAGAGTTATACTGCATAGTGTTTCCTTCTTGTTGTACTTCGCATTGGATATTATATATGTCTCTTGACCTTTCATGCATGAGATCATAAGCCCTACAATCCCTATCATCATGTCCTACAGACTTATAGAATGTACGGTAAAAATTTGTAGGTTTATGAACAAACTTTTGCATGTAGTAGCACTCACTAGTACGATGTCTATTTTTCCATACCTCGCACCAGGGTAAGGTGACTTGCTTCAAAGGGCTAGGGGCTCCAGAATACAAGTATTCATTGAATAGAGGGAATTTTTCCTTGTCATGGCCTTTTGATATGCATCTGACACACCATATTTCTTCTCTTTTATCTTTTTCCTTGTCTTTCTTCATATCTTTGACCTGCAAAGACAAACTAGTTAGTTGACTCAGGATCTGACTCATACCTGAGCTGGATTCTCCCATAGGGGTTGATTCAAGCTTCATGGTGATCTCCAATGCCTTAGCCTATGAAGTAATATTCTGTTGCATTAGGGGAACTCTGATGTGTGGTAAGAGGACAGCAATGAACCATTCTTTGTTTTGTTCATTCGGGATCTAAAAACTTAATCGGCCTGTCAAGGTTTTGAATCTTTGATCGAATTCCCACACAGGTTCAGCCACCTTCTTCTTGATCTCTTTCAAATCTATGATACATTGGGGTTTTGAATTAGGTTTCTTGAATTCTGCAATCAGCGCATTCTTGATCTGATTCAATGGCTTAAGCTGTGTGAGTCCTTGGACAAGTTTCATGTACCAACTCAGTGCACAATCTCTAAGAGTTGTATTGAACTAGGTTCATTTGACAGCTTCATCTGTGACATTCTTAATGTTCCATACGGCTTCACACAGGAACCAGTGATGATCAGGATCTTCAAATCCATCTCCCCTAAAGATAGGAAGCCTCATCTCATCTGCCATAGATCTTCCTAGGGTTCCTAACTCAATATGTGGTGGGATACTATGGATAGTTCTATGAACGCTCTAGTGACTGGGATTACTCTGATTTCTTAATAAGGAATCAACAGGAAGGATAATAGTATTTAATTCAATGTTCTGCACAGTTTCTAAGGTTTTAGGTTCTCCTCAGTGAATCTCTTCGGTATTCCTTCCTCTGTCCTGGTGGGTTCTAAATGTTATTCATCCATCAAATATTCTTCTTCTCCACTGTAGAAACCCTCCTCCCCGTAGTTTTTCTTAAACAGGTTTGCAAGGTGGACTTCTCGGAACACTCTCCCACTGTGCGTATGTCCAGCTTTTGTGTCACTGTCACTGTCTGAATTTTTTAACATTAGCCTTTCCGAATCCAACCAATCTATTGTATCTTCAAGATTCTCTTCTCATGCAACAACATCTTGAGTCTCAGCTTCAAGATTTGTAAAAAATTTCCTCTGGGTCCCTTAAAGAAATATCTCTCAACTTGGTTGTATGACTCTACCTTGTCAACAACAAACTCTGTGGTGTACCCTCCAATGGTATTATCAAACCAATGATCTATTGTTCATGATACGGTGTTATCAGCCTTCTTGACCTTCTTAATCAACTCTGACATCCAGACCACAGGAAGTCTAGATCGGATCTCGAACTGGGTCTCGAATAATCTAGCTAGCCACTCGTATAGCTCTTGATGGATTCCTCCAAAGAATATCTTGTGTATATCAGTAAAAATATTCTTCTCCAAACAGTCCTCTGAGTTAAGATTAGGGTTCTTATTCTGGACTTCAGCGAAGTCCTTCTTTTGATCTTCTATCCACTTTTGAATCTATGTCTTCGATGGAAACCACCTTGACATTCCATTAAAGAGATTCTTGTCTCGGCAAAGAAACCATTTGTTGGCACAGGGGTAGACCTAGGGTTCATCTCCAAGAGCACACCAACAATCCCTAACTACTAGCCCTTTCAGCAACACCTGCGAAGCATATGCAGTCTCACCTGAAGTAGTTATGAGGGGGTTGCAAGACAGAGATGTCTACAACCAATGGGAATATCAAGTGGATCTAACTTAGGAACAATACAGCATTCATATATCACTTATCAGCTTGATTTACTCCATGCATCTATCAGATCTACCTTAGCAATGCAATAATAGTATATGAATGACAAATACAAAATACCAATCATACACAACACAAAATATACGTGGTTCACCCTCTCTCTAGGACTACGTCCACAGAACTATGCTATATTATATTAGGTTAAAGCATATAGTTATTATATGTGCTCTTAGCTAGTAGATCTCTTCTCTTCTCCTCTCTTTCTCTCCTCTCCCTGTGCACCCAATTGTAGGGTTGATCTTTGCACCCAACTGAAGATCTTAAAATCCATAAGGCTCTCGTACTCAGCACTTCTCTCTCACACAATACTCCTCTCTCTGCTAACTCAATACCAACAACAACAATAACAATATTATTGTACCCACCCAAAGTATCCACAAAAATTACCAACCAAATCTAGACCCTCATGACCTTTATTTATACATTACAATCATTCACCGACAACCTTAGGCCGAAACCTAGGTGTCCAAAACCCTAGACGTATAAAACCCTAGGTCAACTTGACCCATATTTTCAGGGGTTCACCAGCATGTCTTTCCTTCCTTCTCATGTGATTCTCCATAGCATATAACAGTGTCTTTTCCTCTTTCTGAGTCATCCACGGTCCTTCTTCCTTGCTTATCTGTCATCCCTGATCTCCTCGTCCAACGGATTTGTTTCTCGGGCTTCGCTCCATTTTTTTTCTCTTTTTCTCACTTTGACCCAGTATCAATCACTGTGTCTTCCAAGAAGTTCACATTTCACCTTTTCTTCCTTGATCTTCACTTCCTTTAACAACCTAGGGCCAACATGGTTCGATAAGCATAAGGCTAAAGAAAATAATTTTGAAGTAGGAGACTTAGTCCTGAAGTGGGACAGAGAAAATGAACCTAAAGGGAAACATTATAAGTTTCAGAGTCTATGTCTTGGAACTTTCTAGGTAGTTGAGAAGATTGGGGCAGGCACTTATCGATTACAGAGTCTGAGGGGAGAACATGATGCCCTCCCAGTAAATGGCCAAGCCCTAAAACAATACTTCCAATAAAAAAAAATACTAATAATAAAATTTAAAAAAAAAAAAATCGGGTCATGAGTCAGGCTCAAACGGAACGAAGGAGGAACAGAGATTTTTATTTTGCCCAGTGAATCTCCATTTGTTGAGAACTCAACACACCCTAAAATTCTATGTTCATTTTTTTCTTTTGGGTACCACTTGATCCTTTGCACTGTCTGTTTTTCCTTCAATATGAAACTTATACATGTGCTTATTTCTTATGTTTCATGTTTGAATTTTCTAAAGTTTGCCTGAACATACAACAAAGAATCATCTTAATTGTTAAAGGTTCCTTAAAAATCTACTTAGGGAATCGGCACACTAAATATTTCCATGACACGCTTAGGAGTTCATCATCGGTAAACGTTAAAGGTGTTGAAAATCGTTTGAGAATTTTAAAATAATCGAACACTAATCTTCATCGGTGTTGGCAAATGAAATACTTTCTTTTTATGATTGAACTTTGGCAGGCGTATCGCCGAAGACCGACCCGTTCAGCTTCGGCAGGAAAATGATAAGGTAAGCATCGCGAAAAGAGAAGAGCGGTATCGCCAATCGCCGACACCAGACGCTATTTCAGCGTCAGAGAGTTACAAAATAAAAAATACACGTTATGTTTACATTTTAAAGTGTCGATCAGTGACCTCCACGCTGGAAAGATATGACGTGATGAGACGTTTTTACCCATGGATATGTTAGGTACGACGCATTTAAAGTGTGTATAAATTTGTGGATTGTGTGTTAGTTTCTTATCCATGCACGAATCAAAACAATCTTTTTAATCTTGTCGATACAATGCATCTGCCTCCGCGCCTTCGTCGTCGACCAGTTAGGATTTAATTGTGGAGAAATGATAGTAGATTATTTTGAATTTTCATTTATTACTCGTATTAACTAGTTGATACAACTGATAGAGTCTCTCCAGTTATATTCTTTCGAAGCCATTATGCATGATCTTATTCTGCGTGGAAACTATTTCAGAACAAACAGAGGAGCAGGGCCAGCAATCTGGATATGTTGTCCAAATTTTAGTAAGCATTATATAACTTTCTTAGCAGGCATTACAGGTATGTATCCACTTGTGGTGTTTTACACTTCAATTTATGAGTTCAAAACCCAACGTTGCTCTGTATACATGTTTAAAAGTCATTTTAATTGCAGAGACAATGCCTCCAAAGAAACCCTCCACCAGGAAATCACCAAGAGCGCCAAAGTTGCAAGAAGAAGAAGCAGGACAGGGCTCCTCCCCAGTAGTTGCAAGACAATTGGAATTCTCTTCTAATCCATCTTCCATCATTAATACAGTCACCAAGAAGGCCTTCGTCCATCCCCTGGTCTTCGCAGACACGAAGGTAAACGTTGGGGCCAAAATAACATTTCCTCGCTCGGAATAATTATTTAAGAAAATCAAGAAAGAAGAACCCCTCGAGTATACCCCACACAGTGATCCTAATACAAGGAAGTTCGATGATGATGTCCTCCCAAACATCCATAGGGATTATCTACACATGGTGGCAAGCTGAAATCTAGTGGTTCCTTGCATCGAGCTCCTAAAGTGTCTCATTGACCACACTAACATGCATAAATGTTTGATTAATGACGATAACAGTGAATGTGTTGGGGTTTTCCTGCCAGCAAAGGTTCAGAGCTACTACAAGCTCAGAGCGCCTGAAGAAAATTTGAGCATTGAGTTCGTTCTAAGATTCTATGCATCACACGATACCAACAAAATCATGGCGTCTTGGTGGAGAGAAGACAAAAAATTCACGAACCGGACTATCGGCTAGTACCCAACGGCCAATATTAGGGAACCATACATATATATTATGGTGCTTCTCTACAGGTTGCATCGAGAGAAAGATTTCTCCCGATTCTCAGAGGCCTGGATTCCTCTAGAGTATACATTCACCTTTTCAGGCACGGGCTTCAATTGGGGTGTCATCATCTCCAAACAGTTGAGCACCTGCATAAGGAAACCTCAGGTGCCAAAGGAGGGAGAAACCCCCGCCTTCTGCATGGTCTCGTATCTACTGGACATCATTTGTACCATGAACGCTTTCTCCAGGATGAACCTAAATTGGCACTCCTCGGAGCTCCCGGTCCTTGTATACTTCAGCATCTTATGGAAAAATAGGTACAAAAAATCCTATGATGTTATCTATGACCAGTTTATTGCACGCATTTAATTATTTTCTATTCAAGAAAGAATGCCCTAGGCTGTCAGACGAAGCAAAAAGGGTTATATCAAAAGTTGGTCACTGGTATTTAGATGAGTGTGAAACCTACATTAGGGTTTTTGGTACCACAGGGGAACCCCACTTGTTACCTATAAATGTTCTCGATCAACTAGTGTTAGGAGAAATCTGCTATCAGAGTATTCTGCAAGGATACAATGCCACTTTGGTAAAAGAAAAGAAGCGGGCTTTCATACCGTATGGGTTTCATATTGGCTTCTATATGGTCAAAGACACCGCACATGCTTAGAAATAAGGGCTAATTCAATTGGAATTCTAGTTCCAAACTAGTCAATTTCGCAAACACGACCCCAAGGGGTTGGTCCTACAACACGCGTCGCAGGTATCGTCATGTTGGCCTTATGCCCATGGCATGTTTGAAGATAAAATTTTCACTGAAAATTCTCAAGACTGGAATGAGGTTGTGACAAGGAGGGTTGATCCTCGAGCAACCAAATTCAAAGCTATGAGTTGGTAAGAGCAGGAGACATCCTTGGAGAAAACATATAAATAACTTCTTAGGAGTCAGGAAGGAGTAGTAGCCTCTGAATCAGACGAAGAACTAGGTGATCCTCAGGAAGACCTTGAAGCTACGAGAGTTTACCATGAATCCCTAGTAAAAACTAGGGATTCCCTTGAAATTCAAGTTACATGGGGAATGGAGGAACTCTTGTACCAGCAAAGCCAGCTACTAGTGAAGCAGTTGCAGGATGATCTGTACCTTATCGTAAGACCTATGATTTCAACTACTATTCGAAGCACCCCGATGGAGCGAAGCAGCCCCAGTCCCATGAATCATGACAACACCAATGGGTTAGGTAATCCTGAATCCTCAACATCGTCGGTCCAATCCTCAGAAGGTGGGACAACTCAACTAGAGACAGGCCAAGTGTTGATAGAAACCCAAGCGCCTAACACCATGAGAAAACTTATACATATATATAGAAACGACAAGAGTTCAAAGCCATATCATGGCACCTCGGTGCGTGTCCAAGAGGAAGGAGGTCCTAAGAAAACCTCTTCCCCTGAGCCTGAGAAAACCTCTTCTCCTGAGCCCAAGAAAATCTCTTCCCCTCGGCTCGAGTTTCAAGACAAGGATGTCTCACAAAAAGAAACAGATGATGAAAGAGACCTCGACACAAAAGGACCCAATGAATCGAAAATCGAAGTGGATTCGAATGACGAGCCCGAACTGGAGGAGACAAAGAAAGGATTCCTGCAAAAGGAAATCATCAGCTCAGTGGCTGACGAGCAAGTAAGTAATGAGTCTGTACCCAACATCTCCATTCTACCTAATACTCAAATCCCCAACGGGCAACAAGTAGGAGTCAGACCCGCAAGATATAGCGAGGAATTTTGAGAGTTCAATCTTGAACAAATATACACCACCGGTAGTTTGGGAAACAAACTAACATGGGGCGATTAGCAATTACCAGAGCTAGGAGACGAGGTAGTATATATCAATGAGATCTCCTAGGATCAGAAGAGAAAGGCCATTTTTCAAAGGACTGCAAAGAAAAGAAGGATCTCGTTGGATCACTCCATCCTAATTACTACAGAGAAAAACTTGATCAACACAGCAGATGCTTGAACGTCTGAATTGATCACTGTAGGAAAATCCCTCTCAGATGCCACCTTGGACAGAGCTAGGAGAGATGAAAAGGAACTAGTCGTCGCCCTAAAGGAGCTCAAATACTTGCGCCATCTTGTCAAATATTAAAAAGGCGTCATGCAGACCGTTGTGTATCTGAAAGGTGAGTTTGTAGGAGTTTACAATGATTTTAAGAAAGAGAGACACTTGTTAACTAAAATCATAACTAAGTTCCAGAAGGACACTCTCATGGCACTCGTAACTTGCAAGGAGATGGAGCGATGGTATGAAAGGGTGCAGCAAGCGGTAGAAAGACTAGAGTACATTGAGGTAGTCCAGCAAGGCCGAGATAAGGAAAAACATGGCATTCAGGGGATAGGAAAAAGTAGTCTTAATCGCATGAAGTGATTAGCCGAGTACTAGGATAATATGTCTCGGGACCCACATCGAGAGATCCAAGAAAAATGGACCAGGTGTAATAAGCACTGGGATAAAATTAACAAAATAATGAAGGATGTCGGGCTCCCTGAATTCGGCACCCCTGATAATTTCATTGATCTGAGTGATTTGGTCCAGCTACATGTCGAACAAGATGCGTTATGGACCGAAGAGTTCTCAAAAATAGCGGATGCAAAACCAGGGCAAGTGCAACAATTCAAAAAACATCCGATCAGAGCCTGAACCATGCTACAATAGTTGAACTTCAGTTTAGTAAAGTATCGGGTGCATGCAGTAGACATCAGGGGAATATACGCAGCCTTTATGGAACAACATAGATTTCCATGGGCCCAAACTTGTGAAAAATTGTTTTTCAGATGGACTGAGTACGAGAGCAATCATCCTTTCCAAGAAGTATCTCAAGATGACTGTTAAAGAAGTTGTTAGAAGATAATGCCATGTGGTGATTTTTGTTTTGTTCAAAGTGCAATTAGTCATTAGTACTAGTTAAAACTTTATATTATAAATAAGGACATCAGCCAATTAATTAAGGGTCAATGGTTGTTGTAAGAACTCTCTCTTTTTGGTTGTTAAGAATTATTTTGATACTATTATGAATTGAGAAGTCCTTCTGGACCAAAGACAAACTATTTTCATTAGATGCATGTGATTAGACTTGGAGAAGAACTACTTCCTATCCTATTTCATGAATGATGCAGTAATGAGTAAGAGAAATTAATTATGTTGTCAAGTTATCTGGTGAAATGTCTTGATGTTCTTTTCTTTCATGATGGAGATAAATCGTTGTGTTATTATGTGATGCATGTTTATGGTAGATGAATTATGTTGCTTTCCATTATCTTATTATATATGTTCTTTCTTTCTAGTAGTTAGTTTCTCAGACAGTAATTGGATGCTCACATGGTTAATGTATTATTAATAGGCCTGTGGTATATGGTAATTGTTTGCATGTTGAGTAGCGGGTTATCCCAAGATTAACCTCTTTCTCGGTAGTTAAAACTTAATCCTGTTAATTGTCAAGTTGGTTTATGCTGGCTTGCATCTCTCATATCAGCCCCACCCAAGAGAAAATATAGAAGAAAATAGTCCTAACTGAAGGAAGAGCCTTCACAAAGAAACACAAATCCCATCAATAAATTGATCGGATCGCAAGATATGGAGAACCATTGCATTTTAAATGTTGCAGAGTCTAATTGGGCCTTAGTGGCGGGTTTGGTTCCTACTGTTGAGTCAAGGGATTTAGGTCCCATCAACAGAACCTTCGCATACTGAAAACTTCCTTTTGGTCTCAAGAATGTTGGTTCCACTTTTCAATGCACTATGTCTTATGCTTTTCATGATATTAAGAACATTGTAGAACCTTACCTAGATGATTTACCGGCACATTCCATGCATCACCAAGATCACCCGACACACTTACGAGCCATTTTCCTATGTTGTCTCTATTATCGCATATGATTGAATCCACATAAATGCATTTTTTGTGTGGAGTCTGGAAGACTTCTTGGTTTTATTGTTTCTACACATGGGATTAGGGTGGACCCTCTGAAGTTTGAATTTATTCTCAATTTTCCTCCTCCTTCTACCTTATGCCAACTCCAAAGTTTGCAAAGGAAGGAAAACTTTTTACATCAATTCATCCCCAATTATGTTGAACAAATGAAAGGTTTTACTCAACTTCTTAAGATTTTGTATGGGACGACACTACCAACAAAGCCTTTGAAGCTTTGAAACTTTCCTTAACCTATACATCGCTCTTATTTCCTCATGATTATAGTCAAGATTATATCTTATATTTAGTTGCTTTGGACTCTACCATAGCTATGGTTCTAGTCCAAGTAGATGATTCACACAATGAACATGTTATCTGTTATTTGAGTCGGAGTCTCATGACCATCGAAACCAAATATATGCATGTGGAGAAACTGGCCTTGGTAGTTGATGAAGGAGCATCACTCCACCTCGGCACATGCACCAACATGCAGACGCTCAATGGAGAAATGGATAGGCGTCGACCCTCCCATTCCTAAATTTGAAATAAACCTATACAGGTAGTGGTTTGGGTTGCATTAAATGGTTACCTGTAGCAGGTCCAGATCGTAGTTAGATCTAGACATTCATTTATGGAATGTAGTCGTAGAAGTATGGTGTCATATTTGAGATAGTGATAGCACTAAGGCGATGAAGAGGATAAGATCATAGGAGCCCTCTTTTGTAATTAGGATATTGAAGAGAGATCTCAGGTAGGGAGAGAGAGGCCTTAGGAGGTCTTAGAATTTCTGAGAGAGAGCTTGAGAGAACCGGGACTTTGTTATAGTCCGGTTTTTGTAAACATCTATATAGATACACAGAGATAATAGAAAAGCAGTTTTTCCTGCATATTGTTGTTCACGTGTTTATGAATTTCATGAATGAATGTTTTAGATGTATGATAAGTTTCATTTACAGTAGAAAGATAGATTTCTCTATATTTTTTTGAGTTTGTAGTATCATTCCGGGTTCTTTAGGTTGTGCAAGGAGTGCACAATAGAACATTGGAGGTTTTGTAGCCAATGCAAGGAGTGCGCATCTGAACTCTACGGAGTCAGCGAAGAACGTGCCAAGAGGGCACACCAAGTTGATCAAAAACTCAAAGAGGAACCTCAAGGTTACTAAATACCTTAGAGGAGGAATTGTGCAGAGAAAGCAC
>SNQJ01S0041997.1:38037-56791 GCA_010110895.2 Picea sitchensis
ATCCATGGGAATGTTTGTAATATTTATTAATGGATTGTGCTATCTGATGTGTTAACTCATTTTATATATTGTCACTATATACTTGCATCGCTTGTTTGTTGAGAACTTCTTGCAGCTGTAAAGCTTTGGGTCAAAGTGCTCAATGGTGGAACGATATCAAATGATTGGATCGAGGTAGGCTTCTTCCTCGTATTGCACATTACCTTATATAGCACATGTTGGAATTGAGTTGATTTCTGTAGTCATACCTGTCTGTTATGGTTTATCCTTGGCCATAGAGATTTTTTCCCTTGTAACATTTATATATGTATTTTTTTATAATTTAAATTTATTTTATTTATATATATGTTCTTAACAACATTTGTATGTGAATCAAAGATGATGATGATGAGAGGAGGAGAAACAATAGAAGTAGGTCGAGACACACACATTTGTATGTGAGTGGGGGCTAGGGAGAGGGATAGGGAGTTGTTTTCTCACCCTATTTCATAGCTGACAGATGAATTTTTCATGGGTGTTGGCCTCTTGGATTTTTATCGAGAGGGTACATCCCATAGGGGAAAATAGTTTTTGTTACAGTAGTTGATCTATCGCTAGGATCATGGGAAGCACACACACCTTGCATCCTCAGGATTTTGAATGACTCAGTTCGAAGGATTTTCTTGAAAAGAAAACGCTTCTCACCCACCTGGCATTCTTTTGCGCTGGTCCTTCAAAGCTTGTTAGCTTATTGACGCTGTGCAAACCTTGCACCTGGTTTGAGTTTCTCTGGTTCTCTCTTTCAACTTCTCTGAGTCAATCAGAGACTTAGTCGACGCACTCCTTGCATTCGAGATGCACACCTTGCATACAAGTATCAGAAGAGAAACGATTGAAACTCAACCAACTTCATCACAAACTCATACAGTTAATCTCTCGAACAATCGTACATGAACGAACTAACTAAATCATACACACATAGAAATCAACATTCATTCAATCACACATGAGATGAACACAGTCCAAGAATTTGGGACAATTTCTGTTTGTTCTATTCATTCATGAAAAACAAAATACATAGTGTTTCTGCTACTCTACTCTACTCTACTGATCTCTCTATCTTGTCTATCCACTCTGATCTATTACAATTCAATACTAAAAAACTATCTAAGGACCACTCCACGAGCTCTCTCGTCTTGTTCTGAAATCTATCATTTCAAATTCAAAGCTATTACCTACTCTGTCCTATTACAATAACTACTAGTTATTTCCAGATAGAGTCAACACTACATATCTACAGTTTTTTACAGTCCTTCGAGACTTTACAAACAAGTTACATTTTTAAAATGTTGTTACAAAAATATCTCAACAAATGATTAAATTCTGAGTTACATGCTTGATTTGAAACTTTGTCATTACTGAGGTGTCATTCTTCTGCCTCCACGCGTGCGTTGTTGACTTTGAAGGCGATGCTCCTGCATCATACTCCTCTGGTTAAATTTTTTCATGGACTCCTGTCCATGAGCTCCTGCACTGTCTTTCCATGCTTCAAAATATCAGGTTCTGTGACCCAACTTCCATCTTCCATTGGATTATATTTCCACTTCACCAATATTCAGGATATGTCTTTCTTCTGGTTTTCTTTCCATCCCTATGTTCAATAATTTTCTCCATCTGAGGTTTTTCTGCTGTGGGCAATTTCTCTTCCCACTGGATTTCTTTATGATCATCTGATTCTTCTGCTTCATCTCTCCTGTAAGGATAGAGGTCTGCAACATTGAATATTGGTGATATCCCAACATGTTATGGAAACTAAATCTCATAAGCATTGGCTGCGAATTTTTTGAGAATCCTGCATGGTATTATCTTCTTCATCTTCAATTTGTTATACATTCCCCTTGGAAACCTCTCTTTTCTCAAATGAGCTAAAACTTCATCTCCAACTTCGAATTTAACTTCTCTTCTCTTTTGATCAACTCTGCTCTTGTATTTCTGACTGTTGTCCTGTAGCTGCTCTTTGACTCTGTCATGGAGTTTCTACATTTCTATTGCAAAATCCTCTGCTCCAGCACTTCTGAGCTCATCTTGACTCAAATCTCTCAACTCTGTAATCCCTCTTGGCTGTACACCATACACAATTTCAAATGGACTTTTCCCTATGCTTCTGTTCACTGAATTGTTGAATGCAAATTCTGCCTGTGCCAGAATCTGATTCCATTGTCAACCTTGCTCAGTGACTAAACTTATCAATAATTTTATGAGACTTCTATTTACTACTTTAGTCTGTCCATCTGTCTGAGGGTGATATGATGAAGTAAAGGATAATTTCATCTCCAGCCTCTTCCATAGAGTCCTCCAAAAATGTCCTACAAATTTGGTGTCTTTGTTTAAAACTATGCTCCTCGGCAATCCGTGTAGTCTCACTACTTCTCTGAAAAATAAATTGGCGATGTGTGTGGCATCACTTGTCTTCTGGCATGGTATGAAATGTGCCATTTTTGAGAATCTATCCACCACAAAAAATATGGAATCACTCCCTTTTTGAGTTCTAGGCAATCCCAAAACAAAATCCACACTGATTGCATCCCACGACCTTTCTGGAATTGGTAATGGCTGATACAAACCAGTGTTTTGTTGTCTTCCTTTTGCATACTGACAAATTCTGCATTTGTTCACAAACTTTTCCACTTCCGCTCTCATGCTCGACTAATAATACGAATTGCTCACCTGTGTAAATGTCTTATCGTGACCAAAATGTCCAACTAAACCTCTGCTGTGTTTCTCTTTCAACAGGTTGTCTCTCATCGAGAACTTCAGAATGCATAATTGGTTTCCCTTGAACAATAATCCATCCTGGATCAAATATTCAGTCCATGGGCTTCTGTCTCCCAACAAAGGATTCTTTCATGCCTCATAAGATTCTTTAAAATCTGCATCTTCTTTATACATCTCCTAGAGGTGTTCGAACCCCAAGGTCTCCACCTGGAATTCCTGTACAATCAAACTCCTCCTCCTCAAAGCATCTGCGACTTTGTTAACAGTTCCAACAATGTGTTTAATAACAAAAGTAAAATTCTGCATAAATTCTACCCATTTTTCATGTTTCTGATTCAAATTTTCTTGCCTAGTAATAAATTGCAAAGCATGATTATCACTGTATAAGACAAGTTCTTTAGGAATTAGATAATGCCTCCATTTTTTCAAAGCTTGAATCACCACATAAATTTCCTTGTCATACATGGAATACTTTTGCTTGGCGTCATTCAGTTTCTCACTGAAATAAGCAATTGGCCTATTATCTTGACTCAGGACTTCTCCAATAGCTAATCCACTTGTGTCACATCTCACCTAAAATGTTTTTCCAAAATCTAGTAAGACTAGAATTGGTTGCTTTGTAATCTTCTCTTTCAACACTTTGAAACTTTTTTCAACTTCCTCTATCCAACTGAAGGACTCGTGTTTCTTCTTCACAATGTCCAGCATGGGTGCACATATGCCATTGAAATTTCTGATAAATTTCCTATAAAAACTCGCTAACCCATGAAAACTTCTTACCTCAAATATACTGCTTGACGACGACCATTCTCTAATCGCTCTCACTTTTTCTGGGTCCATCTTCAATTCATTTGAAGAGATTACAAACCCCAAATATATGAGCTCCTTCTTCATAAAAGAACTCTTCTTTAGATTTATACACAATTTATCTTGTTGCAACCTTTCCATCAGTAAGGTCAAATGTCTAGTGTTGTTTCCATCACTAGGGCTGCGCGACCTCCCGGTCTTGGATCCTCCAATTCTCAAGTAGAAAGACTCTCTAGAACCTTAAAGGTTCCCTTTTGTATCTAGACATAGGCCCCCTTAGCTTCTTGGTGTAGATATGACAACAACCCGTGACCTTCCCCCTTCCGCTCTGTGTGAAAACTCAGAGTGATGACGTTAGCTCCATTTCGGATAAGCCCTCACTTGATGTGACCTGGGGCTATGTCTGTGTGATTGCGGGCACGGTCATAAGTGGTCTGGAGTTAAGCCACCCTTGGGACCGAAATGATTCTCTAGCTTACACGTGTCCACCAGACGAAACCATGGTTCAAATTGCGGCTCGCATTTGATTCCTTAACCTCCTCGCAACTTCTATCCCCACAATGACACGAGATCGTCGATCTCACGTTCTTGATGATAACGTCCAAATCGACATTTAGATTTGTGCCCTCCTTATCTACAGACCAGATCAACTCTCCCTGAATCAACGGTCAAGGTTCTCTTCACAATTATGGACTCCGGGAGTTTGAAATCTCAAACTCAACTTCCTTACGTGCTCCAACCTTCTAGAACTGGCGATTTATGGACACCTATCCCGTAATCAAAGGTCCTTCCTATTGATATTATGGTAGCTGCAGGAGGTATTTACCTCCACGTGTAAACCTGACAAGAATAGAATACTCCGAGAAGCAAGAAGAAACCCTAATGAGTTGGCTAATAACCCTAGAAGACTTGTTAGCTCAAGAAGATAATTTGTATTAGGTTATTAGCCTCCAAGAGAAGAAGTCATCCAAAAGAATTAATATATACTAAACAGACAGATACCCAGAATGAGAAGTCGGCCCATGCAGTTATCCAGAATTAGTATAAATATAGGAGGCCAGTTCTCATTCTGGCAGGTAGTCTCAGAATTGCAGAGCAACAACTTGTGTGCACTACAGTGCCCAGTCTTGTGCCCAGGTTTGAGGAGAGCTGACATTGCAGCTGCTGCAACTAGTAGATCACGTTTGGATTAGACTATCTCTTAGCTAGGGTTTGGAACATCTGATCATCTCTTGTTGGTGCGCTATCCTTGGAAAGGTGCGCTACCCTTTGTTTGGATATCTAGCCTAGGGTTTGCTTCCAAAGTGATTCTCTGTCAAGGTTAAGGTGCTTAGAGGGTGGCTTCGGCCTATGGTTGGGTGACAATAAAGATATTGTCAATGGTAAAACAAGCACATCCATTATATTCTAACAGGTTATGGGCCCACACCTCCTTCATTTAGTCTAATTGATGGAATGAAACATAGCCGTAAGGATATTAAACTCGTTGAAGAACTACCGCTAGGGTTTCTAGCAGGAGCAGTCACCATAGCATTGTCGCTAGGGTTACTAGTAGGTGCAGTTGTAGAAACCCTAATCCTCTAGTTGAGGCACCTTAAGTGAAGGGATTGACCTAATATCCAGATAGATTAGTGCACCCTAGCCTAGCGCATTTCCTGGTACTCTCAAAAAGCCAAGACATGAAGTTTGAGTTTTTGGTCAGATCTAGGGTTGACCAAGTCAAAGCAACCATGACTTACTCTACGAAGTCAGAGAACAAGTTAGATGGAGCTTCTAACTTTAGAGCATGGAAGACAAGGATTGACCTCATCCTTGCCAATAATAAAGTGCTGGATATCTTGAAAGGAAAGATCATGGAACCGGAGTTTGAAGAAGGAAAAGAGAAGGAACCATAGAAAGTTGCAGTTATGGAGAAGTTCAAAGACGATGACATCAACGCTATGAGTATCATAGTGGAATCTATAAAAGACCACTTGATACCCTACATCTCCCATCTTGACTGATCGAAGAAGATGTATGATGCCCTAACAAACCTCTTCTTAGTCAAAAACATTGGACAAGTAATGTGTATGAAGAATGAGATCTGTGACAGGAAGATGAATGATGTCGACAACATAACATCATACTTTGTGAGGATATCTCAGCTAAGAGATCAACTACAAGCTATTGAAGAGATCATTTCAGAGAAGGAATTGGTAAACATAGTACTCAATGGTCTTCCCAAGACATGGGATGCATTTGCCGCAAGCATGAACAAAAGAAAGGAGAAACACGAAGCATCAGTTGTCGAAGAAAAGGAACCTACAAACAAAACTAAGCAGGATGAAAGAGACTTCTTCTTCTGAAGGTAACAATACTCTTCTTAGTTCTTGTACATATCTTGTATATCTATCTTTTAGAAGATAATATGTTCCAAGAAGAACTATATCTATGGAAGAGCAACAAGATAAGGATTGCTATCACTATACAAGAAAGGATGATATATATCAAACAAATCTTGTGGAAGCTATTACAAGATAAGCCGAAATTAGAATCAATCTTGAAGAAACCTAGAAGAAAGAAGTCAACAATTAAGAGAAAATTGGAGAAAGACTTATGACGCTTTGCAGAAGACAATAATGATGCAGACAGAAATGTGGAATCTCCTAGATGGAGGGAGATGGTTATATATCACCATAAAGAAGATAATGCATTCATACATGAAGCAAGGATTAGGAGGGAGCTAATCCTACGATCCATTGAAAATGATGAAGTATATATCCATGGTAGAAAACATGAAAAGCAATACGTGTTCAAGAAGTCTTCTTCGAAGAGAAGCCTTAAAATATCCCTGGTTGTCCATTCACATCCGTGATCCTATGATGAAAGGAAAAAGTGGAATCTTTAGGGCATGGAATCTATAAGAAACTCCATAGACCCAAGGCTAAAGAAAACCATGAAGAAGAATATGAAGATTCCAAGAAAGAAGAGAAGCCTGGACAACCAGTCATTGTATCAAGAATCACAAGATTACCAGGCTGATATGAAAGAAATCAAGTAGAACTGAAAGTTGTGATGAATAACAATGTATGGAAGACTTATGAATGAAAGCATTGCAAGATCCAGAACTAGAGGTTCTCCCAGATGGAGGGAGAAGACTATGATGATTACTCATTCCGATAAACTAGAAATACCTCTACATGAGTCATTATATCATCTATGGGTTGGAGCTCTACATCAGATGAATGCAAAGAATGTTCTCCAGAGAAATTGAATAAAGAGCGTATGAAGAGAAAACTCAAGACTTTGAGGCATACCAGAAAGAGACCCTTGTATGCAGATGGAAGAAGACAACTTCCAGTGCATAACAGAAGCATGGTGAAGATTCTCTATAACATAGATATTATATCAGAATGATTACTCAGAAGATTAGGATGATAGATTGGCAATCCATGACAAAGATCTCATGATGACAGAAGAGGTGCCACATGCATATGTTCCAGTTTTCCAAACAATTATATACTTTATTGATCATAGCTACATGAAGCCTTCAAAGAAGACCAGTGTTCCAGACCGAAGTACATTTGAAATCAAGCATTACATTATCTGTGATGAAGTCCAGAAAGGAGAAAGTGGTTCTCCAATACATATCTCCACAGTTGAGCAGATAAGCAGACATTTTGATGAAACTTCTGTTCAAGATGAAAGAGTTTGCGTACTCAAGCTGGAGCTCATGGAGACAACTTCCTTATTGAAAAAGGAAGAGATGATTCCCAGGTTGGGAGGGAGCACTGATGTATTATTTATTGATGGACAGTCATTTTTTAGTTTGAAGAAATGGTCCAAGAAAAGAAGATTCTTTCCAGTTCGAAAAGTGGATTGATATTTCTGATGGACAACGATTTCCCATTGTGGTTAACATGGGAAATGGTCTAGATTGTTGATGTACCATAGAAAATGACTTCCCATTGTGGTTAACATGGGGAGTGGTATAGGGCAGTCTCTCTTCTTGAGGGTTACTCAAGAAGACTGTCCCGCCTCGCCGGACAATGATTTCTCATTGTGGTTAACATGAGGAATGGTCTGTTTTGGAGGTTGGTACAGGAAAATATTTTCCTCTNCTTGTGGTTAACAGAGGAAATGGTTCGAACAATCATTCCTTAGGGTGTATTCATTCTCTCCAGGTTTCACTTTGTTTAGTGTCGGAGGAATGGCCCAGGGTGGGGAATGGTCTAGGCTCAACAATCAGGGATAGACATTCCTTAGGGTAGATTCATTATCTCCAGGTTACACTTTGTTTAGTGTTGAAGGAATGGCCCAGGGTGAGGAATGGTCCAGGTTCAGAAATCAGAACAACCATTCTTCCTTGTTTGAGAAGAATAAGGCAGATAGCCCTTCGTTGATGTTCTACTCTAAGGGAAAATATTCTTTCAGATCTCACAGATGTGAGTGAAATATTGGCCCAGATGATTCAGTTTATATCATAACATTGTTTCTATGCAGGTTGATATCAGATGACTGTTATGAAGACTGTATGACAATAGATGTATACTACTGTGGTGGATGTGTTCCACTGTTCGTGACTATACGTTACTAATCAAGTACTTGTTTGCTACTTGGTGTGGTAGTGTACCACTGGATTGTAGTTATGTACTACTATGGATAGACACAGTTGTGTTCTATTTTGTTCNCTTGTGGTTAACAGAGGAAATGGTTCGAACAATCATTCCTTAGGGTGTATTCATTCTCTCCAGGTTTCACTTTGTTTAGTGTCGGAGGAATGGCCCAGGGTGGGGAATGGTCTAGGCTCAACAATCAGGGATAGACATTCCTTAGGGTAGATTCATTATCTCCAGGTTACACTTTGTTTAGTGTTGAAGGAATGGCCCAGGGTGAGGAATGGTCCAGGTTCAGAAATCAGAACAACCATTCTTCCTTGTTTGAGAAGAATAAGGCAGATAGCCCTTCGTTGATGTTCTACTCTAAGGGAAAATATTCTTTCAGATCTCACAGATGTGAGTGAAATATTGGCCCAGATGATTCAGTTTATATCATAACATTGTTTCTATGCAGGTTGATATCAGATGACTGTTATGAAGACTGTATGACAATAGATGTATACTACTGTGGTGGATGTGTTCCACTGTTCGTGACTATACGTTACTAATCAAGTACTTGTTTGCTACTTGGTGTGGTAGTGTACCACTGGATTGTAGTTATGTACTACTATGGATAGACACAGTTGTGTTCTATTTTGTTCCGATTACTTTGATGATTATAAGCCAGATGAATGATTAAAGGACAAAGATTTCCCAGACTCAAAATGGTTCAGAACATCTACTCTTCTAGGACACATGTCCAGATTAGAAGAATGGCTCTTGTATCACTCTGTGGTGTGAGTGACTTATCTAGCATCATGTCTAATTACTTAGATGGAGTATGGTTTCAAGAGATGATGCAGCTGATGACACTGATGGTGATGATGATGCTCATGATCTAATCATGAGATAGTCTAGATGACTATGTTGATGCTACTGGGTGAGTCGTATGTTTTGTGCTCAAGACCATTACCTGTAATACCTCCTTAGTTAGGAGGGAGTGTTGATATTATGGTAGCCGCGGGAGGTATTTACCTCTACGTGTAAACCTGGATAGAATAGAATACTCTGGGAAGCAAGAAGAAACCCTAATGAGTTGGCTAATAACCCTAGAAGACTTGTCGGCTCAAGAAGATAATTTGTATTAGGTTATTAGCCTCCAAGAGAAGAAGTCGGCCAGAATAATTAATATATACTGAACAAACAGATACCCAGAATGAGAAGTCAGCCCAGGCAGTTAGCCAGAATTAGTATAAATATAGGAGGCCAGTTCTCATTCTGGCAGGCCATCTCAGAATTGCAGAGCAACAACTTGTGTGCATTGCAGTGCCCAGTCTTGTGTGCAGGTTTGAGGAGGGCTGCCATTGCAGCTGCTGCAGCTAGTAGATCATATTTGGCTTGGACTGTCTCTTGTCTAGGGTTTGGAACATCTGATCAACTCTTGTTGGTGCGCTATCCTTGGAAAGGTGTGCTACCCTTTGTTTGGATATCTAGCCTAGGGTTTGCTTCCAGAGTGATTCTTTGTCAAGTTTAAGGTGCTCGGAGGGTGGCTTCGGCCTATGGTTGGGTGACAATAGAGAATGGTAAAACAAGCACATCCATTATATTCTAACACTGCCTTCACCTGGGTGTTTGATCTTTCAAACTAGATCAATGGTCCAACGACCCCTTCTCGATCGACGATCGAGATTTCCTCTGGGCTCCGGACTTATGAGATCTCAAATCTCGAACCCTTTTCCTTCTCCTCAAATATGCGAAATCTTGTCACGTATCCTCTTAGATCAGATGGCCTAAGATTTCTTCGGGTCTTTACCTAAAATTCTCAGGTATTTTCCACGTGTCCCTTCTGGATCTGACAGTCCAAAATATCCTTTCGTGAATCGGGATTTCACGACTTGCGACTTCCAAGTCACAATTTCCTTCACATCCTCGACTTCCGAAATTTTGATATTTCGGGACGCTCCAAATTTGACGACTCATGCTCCTCTGGATCTAAAGGTCCAGATCTCGTTGGGATTTTTCATATTGCGAAGTCGAAATATTCTTCACCTCCATTCTCCCAATCCTTGAAATGCCGAAATTCTCCCTGGACAATCAACGGTCTAGATCTCTCCTCAATCAACGGCTGGGATCTTTTCCTGATTTTGCGTTTCATGAGTTTTAAGAATTTTCCCTTTGACTTCTTTGAGTCATGGGTTAGCGAAATGCTGATCGTTCACAACACGTCCCTTCCGATGGACAGTTCTGATGATGTTGAGATTTCACGACTTTGCAAAACCCTCTCTCCTGTGCAAATCCAAAGAGTTAAAACTCATGCACGTTCCTTTGGATCCAACAATTGTCGGTGCATGTGCTCAGATATGATGGCTGAGATCTAATTCCCTTGTGATCGTTCCTCCTCTATCTGAACATAGATCTACCTGTCTAGGTTCTTCTCCACAACCGATCAGTCAATTAGTGTCACTCCTCCTCCTGAGCTTTTGATATCTCTTTGCCTAGAAGATTTATCCATTTTCAAAGGTTCCCAACCTTTGTTCTCCCAATGAATCCACCTCTGGGATTTCGTCAACACTCGTGAAAAGTGTTATCTCTTTTGAGATTCTATCCTTAAAAGGATTTTGATCTCCCACGCACACCTTGCATCCTCAGGATTTCGAATAACTTAGTTCGAAGGATTTTCTTGAAAAGAAAATGCTTCTCGCCCACCTGACATTCTTCTGCGCTGGTCCTTTGAAGCTTGTTGGCTTCTTGACACTGTGCACACCTTGGACCTGGTCTGAGTTTCTCTGGTTCTCTCTCTAAACTTCTCTGAGTCAATCAGAGACTTAGTCGACGCACTCCTTGCGTTCGAGATGCACACCTTGCATACAAGTATAAGAAGATAAACGATTGAAACTCAACCAGATTCATCACGAACTCGTACAGTTAATCTCTCGAACAATTGTACATGAATGAACTAACTAAATCATACACACATAGAAATCAACATTCATTCAATCACACATGAGATGAACACAGTCCAAGCATTTAGGACAATTTCTGTTTGTTCTATTCATTCTTGAAAAACAAAATACATAGTGTTTCTGCTACTCTACTCTGCTCTACTGATCTCTCTATCTTGTCTATCCACTTTGATCTATTGCAATGAAATACTAAAAAACTATCTAAGGACCGCTCCACGAGCTCTCTCGTCCTGTTCTGAAATCTATCATTTCAAATTCAAAGCTATTACCTACTCTGTCCTATTACAATAACTACTAGTTATTGCTAGATAGAGTCAACACTACATATCTGCAGTTTCTTACAGTCCTTCGAGACTTTACAAACAAGTTACATTTTAAAAATGTTGTTACAAAAATATCTCAACAAACGATTAAATTCTGATTTAAATGCTTGATTTGAAACTCTGTCATTACTGAGGTGTCATTTGTCTGCCTCCACGCGTGCGCTGTTGACTTTGAAGGCGATGCTCCTGCATCATACTCCTCTCGTTAAAATTTTTCATGGACTCCTGTCCATGACCTCCTGCACTGTCTTTCCATGCTTCAAAATATCAGGTTCTGTGACCCAACTTCCATCTTCCATTGGATTATATTTCCACTTCACCAATATTCATGATATGTCTTTCTCTTGGTTTTCTTTCCATCCCTCTGTTCAATAATTTTCTCCATCTGAGGTTTTTCTGCTGTGGGCAATTTCTCTTCCCACTGAATTTATTTCTGATCATCTGATTCTCCTGCTTCATCTCTCCTATAAGGATAGAGGTCCGCAACATTGAATATCGGTGATATCCCAACATGTTATGGCAACTAAATGTCATAAGCATTCGCTGCGAATTTTTTGAGAATCCTGCATGGTACTATCTTCTTCATCTTCAATTTGTTATACATTCCCCTTGGAAACCTCTCTTTTCTCAAATGAGCTAAAACTTCATCTCCAACTTCAAATTGAACTTCTCTTCTCTTTTGATCAACTCTGCTCTTGTATTTCTGACTGCTGTCTTGTAGCTTCTCTCTGACTCTTTCATGGTGTTTCTGCATTTCTGTTGCAAAATCCTCTGCTCCAGCACTTCTGAGCTCATCTTAACTCAAATCTCTCAACTCTGTAATCCCTCTTGGCAGTACACCATACACAATTTCAAATGGACTTTTTCCCATGCTCCTGTTCACTGAATTGTTGAATGCAAATTCTACCTATGCCAGAATCTGATCCCATTGTCGACCTTGCTCAGTGACTAAACTTCTCAATAATTTTATGAGACTTCTGTTTACTACTTCAGTCTATCCATCTGTCTGAGGGTGATATGCTGAAGTATCGTCTCCAACCTCTTCCATAGAGTCCTCCAAAAGTGTCCTACAAATTTGGTGTCTTTGTCTGAAACTATGCTCCTCAACAATCCATTGTCGATGTGTGTGGCATTGCTTGTCTTCTGGCATGGTATGAAATGTGCCATTTTTTAGAATCTATCCACCACAGAAAATATGGAATCACTCCCTTTTTGAGTTCTAGGCAATCCCAAAACAAAATCCATACTGATTGCATCCCACGACCTTTCTAGAATTGGTAATGGTTGATACAAACCAGTGTTCTGTTGTCTTCCTTTTGCATACTGACAAATCCTGCATTTGTTCACAAACTTTTTCACTTCCGCTCTCATGCTTGACCAATAATACGGATTGCTCACCTGTGTAAATGTCTTATTGTGACCAAAATGTCCAGCTAAACCTCCGTTGTGTTTCTCTTTCAATAGGTTGTCTCTCATCGAGAACTTCAGAATGCATAATTGGTTTCCCTTGAACAATAATCCATCTTGGATCAAATATTCAGTCCACGTGCTTCTGTCTCCCAACAAAGGATTCTTGCATGCCTCATAATATTCTTTAAAATCGGCATCTTCTTTATACATCTCCTTGAGGTGTTTGAACCCCAAGGTCTCCACCTGGAATTCTTGTACAATCAAACTCCTCCTCCTCAAAGCATCTGTGACTTTGTTAGCAGTTCCAACAATGTGTTTAAAAACAAAAGTAAAATTCTGCATAAATTCTACCCATTTTGCATGTTTCTGATTCAACTTTTCTTGCCTAGTAATAAATTGCAAAGCATGATTATCACTGTACAAGACAAGTTCTTTAGGAATTAGATAATGCCTCCATTTTTTCAAAGCTTGAATCACCACATAAAATTCCTTGTCATACATGGAATACTTTTGCTTGGCGTCATTCAGTTTCTCACTGAAATAAGTAACTGGCCTATTGTCTTGACTCAAGACTTCTCCAATAGATAATTCACTTGTGTCACATCTCACCTGAAATGTTTTTCCAAAATCTGGTAAGACCAGAATTGGTTGCTCTGTAATCTTCTCTTTCAACACTTTGAAACTTTTTTTAGCTTCCTCTGTCCAATTGAAGGACTCATGTTTCTTCTTCACAATGTCTAGCATGGGTGCACATATGCCATTGAAATTTCTAATAAATTTCTTATAAAAACTCGCTAACCCATGAAAAGTTCTTACCTCAAATACACTGCTTGACGACGACCATTCTCTGATCCCTCTCACTTTTTCTGGGTCCATCTTCAATTCGTTTGAAGAGATTACGAACCCCAAATATATGAGCTCCTTCTTCATAAAAGAACTCTTCTTCAGATTTATCAGCAATTTCTCTTGCTGCAACCTTTCCATCACTAAGGTCAAATGTCTTAAGTGTTCTTCCTTCGTCTTGCTGAAGATTAGTATGTTATCCAGATATACTATGACAAATTTTCCTATGAAGTCTTTCAACACTTTATTCATCAATCTCATAAATGTGCTTGGTGCATTTTTCAACCCAAACGACATGACCAGCCATTCAAACAATCCTTCGTTTGTCTTGAGTGTTGTTTTCCATTCATCTCCCTCTCTCATCCGTATTTGATGATATCCGCTCTTCACGTTTATCTTGGAAAAATAGCTTGCTCCACTTAAATAGTCCATCAAATCATCCATCCTTGGTAAAGGGAATCTGTATCTAATGGTTATCTCGTTGATGGCTCATGAATCCGTACACATCCTCCATCCCCCATCTTTCTTTGGACTTAGCACAGTCGGTACTGCACACGGGCTTAGGCTTTCCCTGACTAACCCTTTATCAACAACTCCTAGACTTGATTCTTGACCTCCTCATTCTCTCTAGGACTATTGATGTCTAACGCCACTGCCTTTGGCAAAAACAATCCACACATCAATGAAAAAGGAAGCAAACTACAAAAACGACCATGGAAATGGACTGAAGATAGTGATGGGGCATGTGACATGTTTATGGTGCAACTGGATATGCTTTGGTATTGCTTTGTTCCTTTGGATCTTCAATGCCCATGCTACTTGCTGTGTGGTCAACAGTGTCAACCTCCGTAAATTTTGGGTAGAAGAATTCTCATGGCGCAGATTCATAGTCACGATATGGGGCACCAACGTGAAAATATTTAGAGCCTTCCATGATATTGGCACCATCTTTTTCACATATTTCTTCTTTAGTGTCTTTAAAATCAATGTCAGGGGTACTATCTCATTGAAATTCTGAGCACTGAACTTTAGTCATAACAGCAGCAACACCCTCATGACTTTGAGCATCATCCTCTCCAAAACTACCTTGTCCACAGGGATTTCCAAAATATTTTCTATTCCTTCCAAACTAATGCCTTCACTACCTTCAATGAAAAAACGTAGATCTTCCTCCTTTAGGGATATCAAAAGCTAATAATATGCATCTTCAAAACTCAGCATGACAAAATATTACAGATGTTGATTCATGCATTTTATAAAAGAATTGGTGTGTATTTTTGGTTCAATAATTTTTCCAAATACCAAATGTGGGTTCGTGGAAGTGAGAGGGAGGGAGAAGCTATAGTTCGTGTCAGTGAGAGGGAGGGAGGGAGAAGCTACATGTAATAAGGACAATAGGGAGGGAGAAGTTACCTGTAATAAGGAGGACAACAAAAGTAATGCATTGACGATGGAAGAATTTTTGCAGTCGGTAGAGGCAGACTTAGGAGCCTTACGACTTGAAGGATCTCAAAAATATAGAGGAACATAGGCTACAATCATCCCAAGTCTAAGCTTGTCACAAATACATGTATGCTAATATTATTACATATTATTTTTATTATTACATATTATACATAAAATTGAAAGCACAAACATATATGGTTAATGTCTTTTACTAAAATAGCTCTATAATTGCTTCAACTATTCATTAAATAAAACACAAATTACTTCAACTCAATAATGATAGCTCCATTGATTTAACTCTATATTGGTCCAACATAATTTCTCTTATATCGTAGCCCACGACTCACACATCGAGCATTAACTCCTTTCCCATTCTGTGCTTCTTCCTCTGCACCTGATTTCATCTTCTTGAAAGAAGATTTGCAGATATAGACACTGGGTTTTCTTCTTCGACCATTGCGTGCTATAGAGAGTTGCACAGTCTCTTGGTGTGATGCTCATCTACAAGGATACTTTAGAACAAACAGGGCCGCAATGAACTTGACCCTTAGATCCCTCGGTGGAAGGTCTATGCCCGTCGTCTCTTCCCATTGTAAAAAATCGAACAGTAGTAGAAAGTTTCCATACCGAAATTCTTTGTTTCAGTCCTTCCCATACATGCAATTCTACAAGACCTTGTTAGTTAGGTAGGACACTCAATTCATCCCGATCTCGGCTGCGCATACATCTGCAACATGGACGGCTTGCTTTGAACACGCCAACCGTACACCAGAATTGAGCACATAACTAGCCATGAGTATAAGTAGAGTAGAAGCAACGAAGCAGAGTAGAAGTAACAAACTAGCCATAGAAGCAACGAACTAGCCATGGATGCTACTAGTAAGTAAACTAGAAACCAAAGAAACTAGAGAAAATGCAAATGTTTTTATGTGAAAAGACCTCTTGGAGAAAAATAAGAGGGAACCAATCAAGGGTTAGACACAAAAGACACATAACACTGCACTTGTCCTTTGGGAAAACACTATGAAACTTCAATCTTCCACTTATAGTTATGGAGCTTCAATATTCGTTTAATGACTTAGGAAAAAGCTTAAACATTTAACCTTATGAACTGGGAAAATCCTAAACATTTAAAGCTATGAACTAATGCTAGACATAAAGTCTAGCATTAATCCACTATCTCATCTATGTGTAATTTATCTAAATCTATTAATCCACTATCTCATCTATGTGTAATTTATCTAAATCTTCCTTGTAATTTATTCTAGGTCAACCTCAATTTGAATTCAAATAAAACCTCGAACTAGAAAGTTAAGATAAAAAAAAAAATATCACTTAGAAAAATTGCATGAATACATTAAAACTTTAGTTAAAATGATGTATTTACATTGGTTTTTGTGCAATAACTATACTCCCTATCTCGAAGGGCAGGGACTAACAAGTGAGACAAGCCACTAAGTGGCTAGTACCTGCTTCAATATTAATTAATTAAATTAAGTTAAATAATTAATATATAATAAATTAAATTAAATGATTAATATATAATAGAAGAGGGGTTGGTTTATGATTTGAATCTCTTCTTTGTTTTTGAATTCAAATGGATGAGAATGAATCTCAACGACATTTATTTTTTCAATTTCCCCGGATACCATATCGATTTTTCATAGATACCATAGCTACAATATTTGGGGAAATCTGATTAGAACTAAGTTGGGGGAATCTGATTAGAACCAAGTTCTGAAGAAAATGAACGTAGAGACTCGCGGTTTTGCATACACTTGAATGTAAATAAGAAAACAAAGGCATGCGAAAATGGATACTTGTTTCTCTCTGGCATTCTCAATCTCCACTCGCAAGATGAACACTTTCTCATTCCTAGTGCACTAGCACTGCATACAATAGAGAAGCAGTTGTATTGCATGCGCTAATCCAAATCCAAACCTGGGGGCATCAACTATTTCTGAATCTAGCAAATGCTATTGGGAGTAGTTGTGCTCACTGTCTTGCTCTTCTGTGTGCAGACACCACTTCCACGTCCACTGGGGACAGGCTAGGCAATAGACATATTTCAAAAATCGAATTCACCAGCAATCCAAGAGCTCACTGTCTTGCTCGTCCGTGTGCAAGCACCACTTACACGCCCACTGGGCACAGGCGAGGCAATAGACATGTTTCAAAAATCTAATTCACAAGTAGCTCAGAGCAGAGGAATTTTATTACCTTAATGGCTTAAAATCAACACCCATTACTTACAGGCCCGACAATTACAGGGTAAGAGAACTTACAGAATTGTCCCAATAATATAGGGCATTAACAATGGCTTAAAGAGTGCATCCATCAGAGGCAACGATGTGCAGGCATTAACAAAGGCTTAAAGAGTGCATCCATCAAAGGCAACGATGTGCAGACAAGGATAGTTTTAATTTCTTATATTTAATTTCTTTTTTAATAAATATTGAAAATTCCTATTGGCAGAGGCCTTTGAAGTGATTAATATAGCTTTTACTACAATAAAATGAAAATAAAAAAGATGAAAAAGACATGCCATCTGCATGCATTCCTCTTGTTGATTCTTGAGGCATTGGAAACACTATATACCTTGTTGATTCTTGAGCCATTGGCAACACTATATACAGTGTATAAGAGGAGTTAAAATTGCTTATGGCACCTTGGTCTAAATGTATAATTGATGCATGATTTCACAGGCCTCAATAGATCAGACAGATCATCCAAAACGAGCCTTGAAACACAATCTTTCTCGCCACCCTGCAATTCCCCTCATTTATCAAGGAACAACTCATATTCTTGAGAGCTAAACATACTCCCTCCTTGTACGAGTTGTTCTTGAGAAAAGAAGAACAATAAACTTGGGATTCCAACCCCATGGGCAATGGAGAGGAAAAAACCATCCAACTATTAGCAAAATCAGCCAGAGATAAAACCAAGTAATGTATGGCGACATTGACCCAGATAAGAAGCAACGTCGAGAAGCATGCCAGTAGAGATCAAAGACATTGTTGACAATGGCAAGGAGGCTGTGCAGAACAAGGTTCTCCAAACTGTTATCTCTCAAGTTTATAGACTTCATCAAACTTGGGCTTCTTGGAATGATGATCAAGGATAGTACACAGACTTCCAACAAACATATTCAGGATTTAACCAATATTGTTGAGGATGAGACCCTACTCATCATCAACAAAAACTTACACGAATTTCCACCAACCAAGGGCTAGATTACACCTGGAAATTCTCACTGGTCTTTTTGAACTGTCTTTTTCAGTATACAAACTTGTATATGGTTAACTATCATGCAGGTTTTGGGTTCATAGCTCTCGATTGCACTGAACTAAACTGAACCATAAATAACAAAAACAACCAAAAAAAACATTTGTCGATGTACAAAACAAATACTGGACAACTAGACTTGGGGTTCATATCTCCTGACTGGACTGGACCACAGATAAAAAAAAACACAAAAGTGAACCCAAAAAAGGCGTTAACCAATGCCCAGAACAAAGATTTGGCACCTACAGAATATTTATGTAGAGGTTTTAAGTTATGAAATTAGCCAGGAATCTGTCATTCGAAAACAAGTAAAAATAATTAAAAGCTACATTCGAGCATGTGTAAT
>SNQJ01S0041997.1:57724-89155 GCA_010110895.2 Picea sitchensis
AAATGCAAGAAAGTTATGAACAATAAATCTGATCCATTGATTTTGGAGGACGACTAAGAATATGCCAGCATCTTCAATGCATAGCCATCAGATTAAGGTTTAAGGTTAAATAAGGTTAAAAGATCATTAATTGTGCCCATTGTTAATAGGTGTATTTAATATTATATGTGAGTATGTGTGATTTTTCCAATTTTATATTTTTTAATGATTTTAGGAGCCAAATACAACAAAAATTCAAACACACCAGAGGAAATAATGTGCCATCAAGATGCTTAGCCAATCGAAAAACTGATTTCAAATATGAAAAAATTGAAAAATAAAATTTGTTTTTCTAAAAAAAATCAAATTAATATATATATTTCACTAAACTTTCGAAATGTTTTGTAAAATTGGTTAAGTAATATCGATTTATACATCATGCCGATTGCGATATTACGTACCTTGGCAGGTACTAATAATGAATGATAATGTATTAATGGAGAACCTCACGAATAGTCTAAAGTAGGTAATTTATAATGTTTAGTAAGTTGTTTATAGATTAACTATTAATGTTATGCTAGGGAATAGGAGTTAAAGGGACCCCTAAATCTATGTACTATTAAAAAAGAAGAATTAGATAAAGGAGATCACCAAAATTGATTGTATATAACTTATCTTTTAGGATCCTTTAATTGGTTTATTAAGGGGAGCCAATTGTTGCTTACTTCTAGGCCGCTTACTTCTAGGCCATTATCTCTGTTCATATTGTTTGAGTGTTTGATTATTTTAAGAGCCTCTCAAAAGCTTCTTTTGTAGTAGTGGTATTCTTTTGCCAAGATTTTTGTATCTTCAAGGCACACATGATGCTTGGTTTTCAGAGAGTGTTCTGCTAAGGTGGAGGTACAAATTCATTCATTTATAATATGTACTTCATGTTCCTTTATCCTTACTTGAAATGATAGTCTAGTTTCTCCAATGTATAATTTTCCACAAGAACAAGAGATCTTGTAGATGCCTTTCCCCTGATGTTGGTCGATATATTCTTTTACGAACCTCATTCTTTTTCTGATAATTATCAGGGGTTTGAAGGAAGTTCTGATTTTCTTTCTTTTCAAGACTTTTGCAATTTTGTCTGTGACCCCACATATGTAGGGAATGTATGCCTTCATGATGGGGGTTTGATCCTTCTGAGGTTGAGTCCTTCTCTCTTTATTTTCCATTGCATTCTTTATATCTTTATCCCTATAACATATGCTCTTAAATGCCTTGGTTAGGTGGTCTATCTCTTGTTCAAGATGCTCCTTGTTAGAGATTCTTGTTTCCCTTATGGTCAGGGTATTGAGAACCCCATATTTTGAGAAGGGTGAAGGCGGGAGTCCACATGCATGTATCTATCTGCGTGAGTTTTCTTTCTGAAGACTTTGGGGTTGAGTGTTCCATCCTGCTTCCTAGTGACTAGTACATCTAGGAAATGAATGCTTTCATTTTCTTCTAGCTCCATGGTAAATTTTATGTCTTTAGAGATTCCATTGAGGTGCTCAAATAATTTGTTCAGTTCCTCGTTGCCATGAGGCCACTTGATGTTAGTATCATATACATACCTCTTCCATCTAGATGGTTTTAGGGGGTATGATTATAAATCCTTCTTCTCAAACTTCTCCATGAATAGGTTCACTACAATCGGAGATAAAGGGGATCCCATGGCCACACCGCTTATTTTTTCAAAAAAATCTCCTTAGAAGCTAAAAAAGGTTGATCTTAGACAAACGTATGCTAATCTAGTTATTTCAGGGTCCATGATTTCATTGATAACCTTAATAACCTCATTTAACATAATTTTTGTAAAACGGGACACCACGTCAAAGCTAATAGGCATGTCCTTTGGTTCAACTTTATTTTCTTTGATGAGTTTCACAAAGTCACTTGAATCCTTGATGTAAGAATATGTGTTGTCTACTGATGGTCCTAGGATCTTTGCCACATATTTTACGAGTTCATAGGTTGGGGAACCAATTGTGTTGACAATCGGTCTAAGGGGAACTCCTTCCTTATTGATAATAGGGAGTCCATAGATTCTAGGGGTTATTAGGTAGCTTGGATTAAGTTGTTTCTTTGTCCTTTCATCTAGGTTGGATTATTTTATAACCTTCTTGGACTCTTTAATAACCTTATATATTGGGTTTCTATTTAGATTCTTGTAACTGCCAGTGGTGGTGAGGTGCTCCTTCATTTTGTCATTGTAATCCATTTTGTTCATGACAACTGTGGCCCCTCCTTTGTCGGCGTTTAAAACCAAAATGTTGTCATTGTTTCTAAGGTTCATGAGGGTGTTATGCTCCTTCTTGCTTAAGTTATTTTTCAACGATTTTTCACTTCTAAGAACTAGGGCACAATACTTCCTAATGGTGTCCTTGTCTTCATTGCTTAGATTCTTGATAATGTCCTTTATGCTAAAATATATGCTCTGTGTTGGAACAGTTCTTAGAGCAACTGCAAAACCCAACCCTTTTCTCATAATACTCTTTTCTTATTCGTTTAATTCGTGGTTGGACAAATTTAAAATATTTTTCATGTCATTATCTGTAGCGTTCCTCTTGTTCTTATCTGCTATCTTCTCAAATTTGTTCTTTTTTCATTCTCTTTCCTTACAAACCTCTCCCTTTGATTTTAGCACAATGATAGCATCTAAAATGCTCCATAAGTTTGATCAATTATGTGCACAAGTTTCAAGTGTAAATCCAAGGAGAAACATGATAAAGAGTCTAACATTGAGAGAGTTCTCCTAATTTCTCCTCGGAATAGGGAATGAATTGTCCTATTAAATTCTCTATGATTCTATATACTACGTAATCGATGGATTTGAAACGTCGATGAAAAAAATGGATCTAACTGTGGGTAATCCAACAGATCTCTCCGAAAGACATAAATATTCAAATCACAATCATTTCACTCATCATATTTAAGTATTTTTGTTTCTAAACACGTTTAATCAACATATTGTATCTAGTTGGACAACAAACAGTTCACCTTGAAGAACAAATAAACATTATATGACATTAATGGTTATAACTTTTTGCAATCACAATCCAAATCAAACAATTTCATAAGAGTAAAGTTAAACATTATATGGAAGCTATACATTTAAATGTGTGATACATCTCAAATTTAACTTAAAAACAAAGAAACTATTAACAATGTTCGTCATTAGCATACTCATAATACATTTTATAAATCAAACAACAACAACCACAACATTATATGAAAAACATAATATACATAAATGATATACATATGAATATACATGTCTAGCATACATCTTAACAAAATATACAATAAACATGTCATATATAGATCTCAAGTCAAATATAAAACAATCAATATGCATGTCCATCAGTACCACTACTAGCTAGGTCCACCACTAGAGTTGGGTGCATTAGTGTCTCTACTACTAGACGTAGAGCATCTATCAATAACAACTATGTCAAGAATAAATGTTGACAAAAATGCATTGTCAAATGTATCTCTATCAATATCATTAAGGTGTGCAACAATACTTGATATGAACATAGTGTCCAAAGCATCAAAAAATTGTGACACATGTGGAGGAAGAGGAGGATGAAGGGGATCGATGGATGATGACACATGTGGAATAGGATAAAGACAAGGATCAATGGATGGTGACACAAGTGGAGGAGGAGGAGGAGGAGGAGGATCAGACATGAATGCAGGTTCATACACATGCGGAGGGGAAGCAGGTGGAGGATGTAATAATCCAAATGTTTAAATTACCATAAAAGAACAAAATTACACACCATGTACATAAAAATGAGCGTGGAGCACAACTCTAATATAGATAAGAGATATGTGTTACACAATAACTCCTTAAATAATAGGAGAAGCTCCTACAAATAAAAAAATACATTCTTACATCACAATTCACCTATCTACAATAATGAATACATGATATCTATATATACTTATTCACACCTGCACATGATGCTCGTTTACTATTAGGCCGATCCTATTACATACATATTTACACATTAAAAATACATTTAGCACCATATATTCCCCCTCTTGGGATCATATCATATACATTTAACTCTATATATTCCCCCCCCCTTGTGTCATAACATAGTACCCTCCAAAAATATTTGTCCTCAAAAATTTTCAATTAAAGGCTTCACATGTGATGAAATGAAGTAAAATGATTTTCTTATGTTCATGCTTTCTTCTTTCATTTGATGATGATCCTTGGTGGCTAGTTGTTGCATATTTTTCTTTTTTCTTGATTCCATGTATTGTTGTTGAAGCTTCTTGAATTTGTAGTAGATGTTGGTCTATGATAATATCTTGTTGAATAGTGATTTTGTGAATCCTTGTTCCACAAATATTGACAAGTACTCCCTCTTCTTCCTTTATATTGTTGATATCTTCCTTCTTGTCTCCCTTGAAATATTTCATGGTAATGAGGGTGTCGATATGGTTTCATATTCGATGGTTTTTCTTTACTCTGCACACCCATTTCATCTATATTCTTTTCAAAGAGAATGGCATCCTCTATCATCTTTGTTTGGTATTTGATTACTCTAGCCTTGGAGATAATACCATCATATTTTGCATGTACATCTTCTACATGGATTTCAACTTCTTCAAGTATCTTCTGTTGACCTTATTGAATATTGTCTTCTTTCTCTTTTTGAAGCTGCAATGTGACCCTGTCTATCAAATTTTGTCATCCTTCTTCAATTCTAGATTGCATTTCTGATTTTACCTCACTAGTATTTAGGGATTCCTCAACCTTCTTGCAAATTTACTCTTCAAGTCTTTTGGTAGATTCTTCATCTAATATCCTCGTTTCTTCTCGATTTTGACAATTCTTCTTTTATTTTTTCAATATCTTAACCTCATCCAATAGTTTTTTACTATGATTTCGTAATATACATCTCTCTCCATCTTTCTTTTGCAAATATTCCCTTGAATCATTCTTCTCCCACTTTGCTTTGATACTCTTTTCTTGCCTTAAGTTCTTAACCTCCATAATGAGTGATTCATTAAGGGATCATTTCTTCGATAGATCCTCACCCTTATTCTTATTCTCTTCCTTTTCTTCTTTTAACTCATCTTGAATTCTATACATTGCCTCCATTTTTGAGTCATTGATCCATCTGTTTGAGAACATTTCTTCAAATACTTCACATGTAGCACTTAATCTAGTATATTTATCAAATTTATACCACCACTTACAAGATTCACTCCTCAAGTAAACTTATGCCTTAAATGTCTCAAATTATTTTCCTTCATCATCCTCAACCATTCCCTAAGATTGATTTCATCTTTATCTTCATCTCCACTAAAGCTAGGTATTACCATCGATTCTCAATTGAGGTCTAACCCAAGACTCAACTTCCACCCTAAGTATATTAAATATAATGATCTCAAATATTTATAATCCTTGTTTCAATATAATGTTCTATGTTTTCTCTTTCCAATGGATTTTGAATCATCTCAATCGGACATCCCAATCAAAAGTTGTGATAAGTTTAAGTGAACATACCTTTGAAAACCAGGATTTTGGCTCTATCCTTCTGGCCGAACTTCCTTCTGATGTATTTCTGAAATTTCAGCCCTGGCATCTGAAAATTCAACATGTAGTACTTTGAAATGTATTCTATGCAATTCCACAGGTCTGACCAAAATTGGATGTGCCAAGTAAAATTTAGGGTAAATTTCTCAAACTTTGTTGTTTTTTTGTCTTTTCGTAAGAGAAAACTTGTACATAATGCCACACATCCAATATTGGATGAATGATTTTGAAATTAGTACCCAAAATATCAAAGTATTTCCTCTATCCAATGCAACTAGTCTCACAAAATTCTGATACTCTATGAAGAATATATGACTATTTTACCCGAAACACCTCTTTGAGACTAGTTATAAGACCAGTAAAAAAACCTATCTTCCACATAGTGTATCTTGGAAAGTACAACGATCCAGAAGATGGAATTCATACCACATATACCCTGATATGTTTTCTAATATATTCCAAGTTTCTCTTTCTGAAGTTCTCCCCAAAAAAATTATAGGGGAAATTCCAAGATGACTTGCTTGAGGAAGCAAACCGTAGGATCAATGCTCTGATACCAAATGTAATGATCCAAATGATTAAATTATCATAAAAAAACATAAGTACACACCATGTATATAAATGTGAGTGTGGAAAAAAACTGTAATATAGATAAGAGAGATGAGTTACACAATAATTCCTTAAATAATAGGAGCACCTCCTCCAAATAACCAAATATATTCTTACATCAAAATTCATTTGTCTACAATAATGAATACATGATCTCTTTATATACAGATTCACACCTGCACATGAGGCCCCTTTACTATTAGGACGACCCTATTAAATATATATTTACACAATAGAAGTACATTTAGCCCCATATATTCTCCCTCTTGGGGTCATATCATATACATTTAACCCTATATATTCTCTCCCTTAGGTCATAACACATATATATGTATGCATTGGTGTCGTTCAAGCAAGAGCACATCGACAAATTATAAAACAAAGAAGTGCATCCTTTGGAATGCCCCACTAGAACATAATTGGATTTGACCAACATTGGTACATTTCAATTAATTAATTGCATCGCTAAACGATTTATAAAATTTAATGTAGCAGTGCAACCATATTAACCAAATGCACCGGTACTATTTACAGAGCAACATCGATACATATATTTCCCGGATTGGCATAGAGGGGTGTCTCATTGAAAACCTCGTTCTTTGTTCTCTATCCTTTACAACACACTACATAACAAAACATCAGTGATCCACTATCATGGTAGCATCGATGTCTTAATAGTAACACATTGCACCACTTGAACTACGATAATGAAACTTAACCTAGTGGTGCCCATCAGTCCAACAAATGCACTAGTGTTGTAAAGACAACGATACTGGGCCAAGTTTTTATTAATCAATCAGAGTGGTGTGATTTCTTAGATGCAGTGTTGCAATCTGTGGCGGTGCGAAAATAAGCATGGTGCAACGGTGTGTAAACACTAAACGTACACACCATGACATGTTTTAAAAAATAAGCATCATTGTTCATCTTCTGTAAGGCCCCATTTGTAGTGCGTTAGTAATACAACACACAACTAGGCATCATTTCGGTGCTTTGGTGAAACCGACGCACATGTGCTTTCGGTTTAACAACGAGAATCAATGATTTTGTGCGTTATAAATTTTAGCATTGTGATGCTTCTTTGTTAATGAAATGAAATGGTGCAATGCATCTTATGAGACACACCACTCAAATACACAGTGGTGCAACAATAAANATATACAGATTCACACCTGCACATGAGGCCCCTTTACTATTAGGACGACCCTATTAAATATATATTTACACAATAGAAGTACATTTAGCCCCATATATTCTCCCTCTTGGGGTCATATCATATACATTTAACCCTATATATTCTCTCCCTTAGGTCATAACACATATATATGTATGCATTGGTGTCGTTCAAGCAAGAGCACATCGACAAATTATAAAACAAAGAAGTGCATCCTTTGGAATGCCCCACTAGAACATAATTGGATTTGACCAACATTGGTACATTTCAATTAATTAATTGCATCGCTAAACGATTTATAAAATTTAATGTAGCAGTGCAACCATATTAACCAAATGCACCGGTACTATTTACAGAGCAACATCGATACATATATTTCCCGGATTGGCATAGAGGGGTGTCTCATTGAAAACCTCGTTCTTTGTTCTCTATCCTTTACAACACACTACATAACAAAACATCAGTGATCCACTATCATGGTAGCATCGATGTCTTAATAGTAACACATTGCACCACTTGAACTACGATAATGAAACTTAACCTAGTGGTGCCCATCAGTCCAACAAATGCACTAGTGTTGTAAAGACAACGATACTGGGCCAAGTTTTTATTAATCAATCAGAGTGGTGTGATTTCTTAGATGCAGTGTTGCAATCTGTGGCGGTGCGAAAATAAGCATGGTGCAACGGTGTGTAAACACTAAACGTACACACCATGACATGTTTTAAAAAATAAGCATCATTGTTCATCTTCTGTAAGGCCCCATTTGTAGTGCGTTAGTAATACAACACACAACTAGGCATCATTTCGGTGCTTTGGTGAAACCGACGCACATGTGCTTTCGGTTTAACAACGAGAATCAATGATTTTGTGCGTTATAAATTTTAGCATTGTGATGCTTCTTTGTTAATGAAATGAAATGGTGCAATGCATCTTATGAGACACACCACTCAAATACACAGTGGTGCAACAATAAATGTAGCACTGGTGCGTATTAGTAACGACACTGCAAAAAGATGTTGTTTATCTGATAACACGCACAGTCGATAGGGCATATATTTTATTTTTGGTGCACTAATTACTTTTAGTATTTTTTTACATAAAAAATTTAATTTTAGATTTTTTTAAATACACATCATTTATTGTTATAGCAAGATTTGCCTCACCATTGATATCTTGCACAGAGGGCCTTTTTCCATTTCCCTATGCAGACTTATCAACCCCCTTTTTGATAAATCCAGAGCCAAAAATATATATTTTTCCACATATACACTTCCTAATTGCTTTGCAAGATGCGTATACGCTTGCTTCTCCACTACAACTTGCGTATATCAGGATTTGTGCTAGAAAATACAAAACAAGGTCGGGTTTCCATGTCACGACAAAAGATCTCTGATCTTTGGCCTTCCATATACTGGAAATGTTCCGACTCGGCCATTCAGTTGCATTCTGGAGGCTATAAGAACACAATTTTGAGCTATGGAAAAAGGGGAGAAAGCATTAAACTTTGAGAGAAAAGTTACTCTGGAGAAATTACTTCATATTGAGTCTGCATCCCTTTGTCCCTCAAGTCTGAACATAGTGTTCAACCCCCAAGCTCTTTCCTTTTTTTTGAGAGGACCTCATTACCTCTTTGCTATGAGATTGCCTTTGGTGGAGGATTGAAGTGGTGGAGACCTAGTTGGAAGGAACTTGGTTTCTTGGTTTTGAACCGTGCCGACATGGAAGTCTGTAATGTTGATACTTCTGTTGATCAATTATTAATAGAAATACTCCTTTCCCGTCCTATCGATATCTTTCAAATATATGATTATTATCCATGGGCATGTTTGTAATGTTTGTTAATGGATTGTTCTATCTAATGTGCTAACTCATTTTATATATTGTCACTATATACTTGCATCGCTTGTTTGTTGAGAACTTCTTGCAGGTGTATAGCTTTGGGTCAAAGTGCTCAACAGTGGAATGGTATCAAATGATTGGGTTGAGGTAGGCTTCTTCCTCGTATTGCACATTAGTTTATATAGCACATGTTGGAATTGAGTTTATTTCTACAGTCATACTTATCTGTTGTGGTTTACCCTTGGCCATAGAGAGTTTTTCCCGTGTAACAAAATTGGTGACTCCACTAGGGATATATCTTCCTTCTAAGGGTTGACGTATTTTTTCTTCTTACATTGCTCTTTTTCCTTTGCGTTTCTTGTCGTATCATAGTTGGATAGAGTTTGTTCACTCTGGGTTTGAGTTTTTAACCTTTTACCCTTTCCTAGCCTTGTTTTAAAAGATATACGCCCTTTTTGCTCTGACAACCATGTATACACGCTTGATGTCCCACTGCAAGAGGTGTGTATACACCCTTTTCTCTTGAACAGTCACATATACCACTTCCCCTTGCTTTCTTGCTTGGTTTAGTGACTACTGGGTAGGTTTTGAGGATCACTGAGCCTTCTTAGGTCTCCGTGGTGCCTGTTGAGATTATCTGGGATGACAGAAAACCTGTTTGGAGTTGAATTTTTGGGCGGCATCTTTCTCTTTGTTTTCCATTTTTGATTTGTCCTTGGTAGTTGGGCTGTCTTCTTAGTTGCTTGGTATTTTGCTCGAGTGATTTCTTTTATACACAGTAGAAGTTATATATCAAGTCGCTTATCAGCCCATGCATTCTCTTTTTAATACATTGAAAATACAAAAAAATAGGTATTTTGCATTGGTTGGTATTTTTGTCTTGGAACCTTTATCATTAGCTTAGCACATTTAGCGAAAGATTGCATTTTACTTATAAGTTGCAGAGTTAAAATTGAAGATTGCACTGTTTTTATTTAGCATATCATTCACTGAAAAAGTTAAAGTTAGGCTTTGCATTATATCTATTTTTATTTCCATGCAGAGTCATAACACCACGAGTTTCATTTTCATACCTTTTTGAGTAATCACAACCAATAAAATTTACGCTTTAAACTAAAATTGATTAGTAACGATTTTATTGTTTAGGGTGCACAAACTAGCCTAGGATTTATTGCCTTGGAATAAGATTTTGTGAGTAAACTTCTCCAAGGCAATTAAATCAACATATGTGTTTGAGATAGGGAGTTGAGAAATCCATTGTATAATTAATATCAGGAGGCTCCGCTCACACCGGAGTTAAGCACGAGGTTGCTCGAAGTCTGTTGAAGGGATAACCCATGGATACTCACCTAGCGTCAAAGATATTTTTGTGGATTTATTCATATTTGGGGATCTTGCTAGTATCCATACCTCTGTGAGAGGTGGTACTTTCAAGGTTTCGGGCTTTGCTACCCTGCCCATATGGTAATCCAGACTTATGAATGTTCACTTGTGCATCGTTTATACAGTGGTTGATTAGTTGCTTGACTTAGGTTTCTCATAGGTTACTTGTAGGGGTTATTCTGCTTGTATCCTGAGTCAGATAGGGGTCAGACAACACACAACCTTTATGGAATATTACCTCTCCGGGGGGATCTGACCGACTGGTTGTTAAGCGTACGAGGGCCCTTATAACTGATTATGTTACCTCCAAACTTTAGAAAGGAGTCTCAGGTCCCTCCTGGACGAGGCATACCTTCTTTAGCAAGGGAGGCCACTCAGTCACTTTAGCTCGTTTGCACGCATATTGGCCGTTTGACTTTTTTGTATGCTCTTTGATTACTAGTTGGCCTTAGGATATATTTTTATTTATTGAAAGTCATAAGTCATCATGGAGTCAGACCAGATTCCTCGCATGTCCCATCGGTTGTTATAGTTACCACCAGTTTTCGAGCTATTTCCTTCTAAAAGGCGTAGAGTTATCGGGGGTGGTATACACACATCCACTTTTCAGACTTGTGATCCCACAAGGATGAGTACTGAGTCTAGTATTCAAAACACTAGGAGTTCATTAAATCCCAATCCCACTATAGTTAATTACACTCCTTCAACACTTGCAACTACTACAGTTGCAGTGCTGGAGGCCTACACCAGTACTATGGCTCAGCCCGTAGTCAATGCTTGGTCTCTTGCCTCTAACCCTTTTGAATATTTTGGCCACTCATGGAGTTACAATGTTCAGACCATCCCCATGGCTACTAGTCCATTTTCTTATGGTATGCCAAGTTTCACTTCGCAGTTTTCGACTGCCATCCTAACTGCTGGCCATAACACTAGCCTTGGACCTGGGGGCACTACACCTCCTTACACTCCTTTTCCGTTTGATAGCTCTCATGTTCCCCAAGTGAATCCTAATGTAGGAAGTGTCCCCTTCCTTAACCCCGGGTCTAATCCTTCTATGGTTGGATGGAACAACCAAGCTAGTGGACAAGTTCTTCCCTATATCCCTATCCCCTCGGTGCCAAATTTGACCAATACCTTTGTCTTAACGAATCCACTTCAATCCTCTGGATTCCCACCCGGAGGAGGTCAATTTTATGTCTTGGGCACCCCCCAACCTGGATCTAATCCAGCTGGGGACAGTTTTAACAACCCTCAGTTTGGAGCTAATCCAACTGGGGGAAATTTTCATAACCCCTATCAGAACATTCCTGCTTGAATGATGCCCAATCCATATTTCACGAATCTGCCTGGAGGAGGGTCTTTTAATTCTGGACAAGGTTCTAGTCCTTACCAGAATCCTGGATGGAATGCAGCTCCTAATACTCAAGCTTTTGCGAGAGGATAGGGTCAGGTGGAGAAACCCTGTATTCCCTTTCTGGCCACGCTTAATCTGCCATATTTGTCTAAACTAATGAATGAACTGGTGAGTCATGATTCCATATGGCCCCCTGTCCCCACCAAGCTTCCCTCAGGCATTCCAAAGTTTGAGGGTAAGAATGGCGAGGACCCTGGTGATCACGTCACTACTTTTCACCTCTGGTGCTCATTGAATTCTTTGAATCATGATTCTATTATATTACGATTGTTTCAGTGCACTCTTATCGAGATTGTGTCACAATGGTATATTGAGCTACCTAGGGGGACATATTGGTCTTTTCAACAGTTAGTGCTAGCCTTTCTTAACCATTTTCAACTACTCGTTTATTACGATGCTAGCCTTGAACTTTTGTCAACTTTACGCCAGGGTACTGAAACTCATATTTCAGACCATATCTAGGAATGGCGTAGGCGAAAATGATTAGTTAAGACTCCCATACCCCTAAAATTTCTTTTAGAATGGTTTTTAAAGTCTTTGCATGCTCCTATTTCAAAGGACGTTGCTACTTTCGAGGTCTTCAACGAGGAAGAGGCCATTTTTAGAGCCCAACAATTCGATTTGATCCGTGCTCAGTTTGGGATGTTATACCACCTTCTTACTGATGCATCGTGGTCAAATCATGATCCTAGATAAATTCATGGGCTCCATGCCGATGGAATTGTGGGGTCCACCAATGTAAAGTCCACAGACTCGATAATGAAGTCTGTGGGAGGACCAGCTTCATCTGGATCGTCCAAACCCTCCCAATCAGCGGATGTACATTCCGTGCAGTCGTCGAAAAACCCAAATGGTGACCAACAACCAGATGGGAATAAATGGAAAGGTCGAAATAATCGTAGAGGTGGGAAGAATAAACCCAAGGACAAGAATAATAATATAAAACTAAACGATAATGCTGGAGAGGGAAAGAAAGAAAAGCGTAAGGTTAAGTTTCCTTGTAAGATTTGTACTGATGATCACCTTACACACTTATGCCCCAAACTTGCGGAGGATGTGAGGCTTTTAAATCTTCCACCCGTTGTGCTAACGAATCCTTTTCCTCACAACCAACACTTATCCTCGAGTTATTTGAACGCCGAAAATGCTCCTGGTGGGAGTCAAAACCCACCACCACAAGATGGCAACCATGTTTGTATGAATATGGTCGATGCAAAAATCAATATAGCCACTCGCTCTCGAGATTATGGCTCTTCAAAAGATAGTACCATCCTAGAAGCTCCTCCTCCACCCCCAGAGACAAATTTATAGATCGAGAAACCAGAGCCACCGCCTCATATTCCGAAAGGAGTATTCAAGCACTCTACCCATAACCCTAATTCTAGAGCCACCTAGAACTACTCTATTGTTGAGGATCTGGGCCAAACACCTTGTGCAATGTTTTCTTTGGAGGTACTCTAGACGTCTCCATCACAAAAGAATGCCTTACTCTCTGCCTTAGGAGCTCTAGAACCTAGTGGCTCGAAGGTCATCAAGTTTGATGTCACAGACGTGAAGCCTCGCTTACCCTACCATGTGGCTTTCCAAATCCACATGGAGTATTCTAAATATACCATCAAACAAGCGGTCGTCAATGAAGGTGCTGCCACTTGTGTGATGCCCTTAGTCTATTGGAAAGCTATCAGTTCTCCAACCCTTTCAAATTCGTCGACCATGTTGATCGCATTCGACGGTCATTCCTTCCACCCTCATGGTATTCTCCTTGCCTTTCTGGTCCAGTTAGGTGGGAAGATGGTAGAGGTGGAAGTAGAGGTAGTTGATGCACCTCTTGATTATAACCTGTTACTAGATCACAATTGGACTTATGCTATGGTTGTCATCGTATCATCCATTTTCCGCACGCTTTGTTTTCCTCATTAGGGGGAGATTGTGATGATCGACCAGTTATCCTTTGCATACTCTAGCCCAAACGCATATGTTGGACCATTGATCCCTGTGGTTGACAATTCTCAGCCAGAAACTGAGAATATCAGTGTCGGAATGTATTATTCCCTCATGGGTACTTTCGACTTCTTGGCACTGACTCACCATGTTTACGCCATGTCCAGTACGTTTTCTTCAATAGAGAGGTCCATCCATTTCCGCACTTCTTATTTTAGTGACCCTTGGACCCTACCTTCTCCGACTTCGTCGATTGAAGGTTAGTCGCATGCTAGCATGTCTATGCCACTATCTACAATAGAGATTGCATATCAAGCTATCCTTGACTCTTCTACCGATCCTGATCCTGTTCCCTCGCAGAGGGTCAAGGAGGATCCAGTTCTTAGGCCCATGTGGGCCACTTCGTTATCTTGTTCACATGATTTTTTGGATGAGACTTTGCCTTCGGACGAAGCCATCCTTGAAGCCATGAATGTTTCTGAGAGACCTTGGGACGATATGCATCATCGATCTTATTTTCTCCCAAGTCTTGAAAGAATTGAGTAAGATAATTTTAGATCTACCCTGCATGAGATAGTTGGTCACGTCATAGTTCCACTTTATACACATGGCATTTATGCCGAAGGGAATATGGCGAGTATTTATCCTACCGTCCAGATCAATATCTCTCGTACCCCTGGCAAGATCGAAAATGTAAATATAGGTGCAAATTGTTCTCCAGAAGAGATTTTGATCTACACCAACCTCTTCAAGGAATTTCGAGACGTATTCGCTTGGTCATATGAAGAGATGCCAGGGATCAACCCCCGTATTATCGAACATGAGATTAGGACTTACCCGGATGCTAAAACCTTTCAACAACGTCTGAGAGTTGTTAATCCTAGGAAGGCCCCCACTATTAAGGCAGAGGTAGAGAAGCTACTTAATGTTGGCTTTATCTACCCTGTTCCCTTGACTGAATGGGTATCCAACCCCATTTTCGTGAATAAAAAGCAAGGAACCATTTGCGTGTGTATGGATTTTCTTGACCTGAACAAGGCCTGTACTAAAGATAGCTTCCCCATGCCTTTCATTGATCAAATTCTCGATGAGTGTGCGGGAAGCGAAATATTTTCTTTTATGGATGGATTTTCAGGCTATAACCAAATCCAGATCAAACCCAAAGACCAACATAAGACGGCATTCATATGTCCTTGGGGCACGTTTGCATATTAGAAAATGCCTTTCGGCCTGAAAAACGCCGGAGCAACCTTCCAATGAGCCATGAATTTCTCTTTACATGATCTCAAACACATATTCGAAGCTTACCTCGATGATCTTTCTGCTCACTCTTGTAAGAGAGTGGATCATGCTATGAACCTTCTACTGGTTTTTGAAAGATGTCGCTACTATAGAATTTGAATCAATCCTCATAAATGCATATTTTGCGTTAGATCTAGCCATCTCTTATGATTCTTAGTCTCCGAGACAGGGATCATGGTAGATCCACTTAAGGTTGAGGCAATTCTTCAGTTGCCTCCCCCGCGCACGATTATACAACTTCAAGGTTTATTGTGTCGGTTTATTGTGAATTATGCCAATATCACTAAGGGTTCATGCACCTATTGAATAAAGACACCCCGTTTATCTAGGATGAGCGAGCCCAACAGTCTTTTGATGCTTTAAAGAAAGCCTTGGTATCAGCCTCTCCACTAAAATCTCCTGATTATAGTAGAGATTACTTGTTGTATATCGCCGTGTCTGAAGAGACCATTGGTATGGTTCTAGTTCAGGAGGTTTATGAGCTCTGTGAGCATGTCATCTACTATCTCAGTCGAAATTTATTTGGTTCTGAACGTAATTACTCGCATGTTGAAAAGCTATCTTTGGCTACCATCCACACAGTCCAATGTTTACGACACTATATATTGCTTTGAAAAACTACTATGGTTGTCGATGTTAATCCATTTCAATACGTCCTCACTAGATGCATCATAGTCAGATAATATAATAAATGGATTTTCATCTTACAAGAATTTCATCTCGACTTTGCTTCGGCCAAGTCTAAGAAATCACTGTTTTTGCAGAGTTAATATCTGATTTCCCACGATTAGACGAAGATGTTATTCATGTCGATTCATTCGCAGATAAACACATTTTCCTCGTCTCGTCGTCTGATCCTTGGTATGAAGATGTTTTTTTATATCTTCAAACCTTGAAGTTCACTCAGCATCTCTTGCGAGATGATCGACAACATGTTAGATACCAAGCCAAAAAGTATACAATCATTGGTGACACTTTGTATTGTCAAGGAATAGATAGTATCTTATGTCGTTTCTTAACTCACGAGGAAGCCGAGTTAGTCCTTAATGATTTCCACAAAGGGGCTTGTGGTGGTCATCTATCCGGGCTTGCGACAACCCAAAAAATATTGCGAGCTAGTTAGTTCTGGCCCACCATCTTTAAAGATTGTATTGAAGTGGTTAAGAAGTGTCACCCCTGCTGGGTGTTCACTCAAAAAATGCGCTCGCACCCAGCCCCTCTTCACCCAGTCATTACCATCGGTCCCTTCACCAAGTGGGGAGTAGATTTCATTGATTGCAACCCAACTTTGGCTGGGGGGGCATCAACACATTATCATGGTTGTCAACTACTTCACCAAGTGGTCCGAAGCCATGCCTATCATGAAATCCGATGGGAAGACTGCATTTTTTTTCGTATTCAACCAAATTATTGTCTGGTTTGGCATCCCAAGTGAGATTGTCACTGATCATGGCAGTCATTTTCAAAATGAAATGATGATAGAACTAGCATCTAAGCTGGGGTTTAAACATGATCAATCATCTCCTTATCACCCCCAGGAAAATGGGCAAGTAGAGGCCATCAATAAGTCTCTCAAGACCATCTTGTGAAAAACTATCAGTCGGAGCAATTCCAACTGGCATATCATGTTATATCCTGCACTTTGGGGATACTGAACCTCGATTAAGAATGCCACCAGTTTTTGTCCTTTTCAGTTAGTACACGGTGTGGAGTTGATACTTCCCGTTGANATATCGTGCAACATGTTCTAGAAAAAGGAGCCTACGAGTTGGAAGATTATGAAGGGAATAAATTTCCTGAGCCCAGAAATGGGCTCTACGTAAAAAGGTGGGTACCCTAGTTAGAACCTCTTTGTCATTTGGTTCCCATGCTGAAATTTTTTCTTAGGACCAAGAGTCCATTAGAATTCGATACATGACTTTACAATGAGCCTCAAGCTCTCTTCTTTAAGATCGACTTTGACAAAGCATATGATCATGTTGACTAGTCCTTCATTACCGAGATGTTGACGTGTCTGGGATTTGGTCCAAGATGTGTGGGGATTTCTCATTCATGCACACACGATCTTATTACCCGTGGACTCCCAAAAAATGAGTCTTAGTTAAGCTCTTTTCCGACTCATTATTAAAAAATTGAAAAGATTGCCAAGTGATTTGTCCCTTTCACACTTGTTAAAATTGTATTTGAAAGATCATGAGTCTTAGTTAAGCTCTTTTCCGACTCGCTATAAAAAATGGAAAAGATCGCCGAGTGAACTTGTCTTTTTCACACTCGTAAATTGGATTTAAAAAGACATCTTTTTGGCAGAAGTTTACCCCTTTTTCACACCAAGTAGACTAAAAGATATAAAAAAGGACATTTTTTGGCGTTAAATTGTGATTTCATCTCATGCCCTTGCTTGCAGTAATGAGCCTTTAGTCGGTTCTCGCTTTGTGTTATAAACCATGGGCCAAGCAGTTTGCATCCTCAACCAAGCAGAGCCTTGTTTATATCCTTCGCAATTTGACACCCTATACCCTGGAGGGAACATCACCCTGAGTGCCCATATCCCACATGCATTTCCTTGCATTGAGCATAGGTACGTTCCACTGCTAGAACTAGTTTTGCTTACTTGCGACACTCGTTCCCTCCTCTGTATCATAGCATTCACTTGTTATGAAAAAACAAAAAAAGACGGGCAAGAATGGAGTACTATATTGTAATTGGCAGTAGTTGTGTCGCCTTTGAACAGAGAACAAAATTATTGAGTCCTTGTGTCATCATAATTTTGGGTTTATCATGGCCTTAGGAAGCTGATCTCGTTACATAATTCTCTCTATCGACTTGTTAATCTTCCAGTCACTATAGAGAAAATTATGGATGCTGCCTGCATCTAGTTTTCACATCATTAAGTCTATGCTGCCGGGGTCCACCGTATGTCTCATGCTCTTGTTCAAAGGAAGTCTATCAACCTGTGTCGGCCACTCCTTAGAAATCTTGACTTTGCATGTTGGCCATACCCTCAGTTTTTCTCAGAATCACATGATACTTTGGTCTTATGATGCACCTTGGTCCTACTTTCATCATTGGTAGGTCACCTTGAACCCAACAATCGACATTTCATCATGGGTCGTTGACTGGGTGGTTTCCCTTGTGTTCGACGATAAGACATCTATTCACACTTTGGGATTCGTGTAGTGTCTTGGATTCCATTAGCCTTATTGGTGGTTTCCTCGTCTTTTCCAGTAGATTTCATCGTTGGTTGCTATTCAGAGGGTCTTTTTCGTGTACCACTTGCATTTGGCACAAGCGAAAGATGCACAGGGTTGTTGGTTCATGAACATGTTCTTCATCCGATATCCACCAAATCATGAAGCTCTTTCTTTGTTCCTCGTGCTAACTGATGAGAGATGCCTTAAAGCTCTCCTTTCAACAGGTCTCTTTCCATCGACTTCAAATCATGTATTCTGGATACGAGACCTAGAGTTTTATGAGTACCTTGAGGCTTGCAGTCATTAGTGGCAAGCTCTCTTGCCATTGACAGATGGGAATACATCAATGTTTCCTGATCAATGGATCTCTCAATTGTTCGACACCAACTCCTTTATTCACATTTGTAGAGATGTACTCGGTTCCTTGATACCTACTTTCATCATTGGTAGGCTGTCTCGCGTTTGTTAACGGTATACCTCAACTCATTTATTCACATGATCTAGACTTGCACCATTGGCGGACTGTATTGAAGACTTGAAGGCATCACTTTGTGGATGCAGTTTTCCTGAGCTATTGCTTCCATTTCATTGGACCAATACCTATTTGACTTCAACAATCATGGGATATTAGATTGTACTCCATGGTATACAGATATCTTCAGATTGATTTTGAGCCTGGTTTCACTCGGCCTTGTTCGTGACTATGCCAATTATTGGCATGTAACCACATTTATACTTGCCTACTCATGGCCATGAAAACTTGTTGGTATATTTTCCACATGGATTTGCATTGTATTCTTGGTAGCCATGTATGCAAAGTCAGTACATAATGTAATGAGAAATTGAGTTCGTCCAACTAGTTCTCTACCACTCCACTTTTGAATGATTTATAATGTATTTTGGCCATCGCAGATACTCCTCTGATCTCACACATTAGGGGGCATCTGTTATAGCAAGATTTTCCTCACGATTTCTATCTTGCACAAAGGGCCTTTTTCCATTTCCCTATGCAGACTTATCAACCCCCTTTTTGATAAATCCAGAGCCAAAAATATATATTTTTCCACATTTACACTCCCTAACTGCTTTGCAAGATGTGTATACACTTGCTACTCCACTACAACTTGCGTATATCAAGATTTGTGCCAAAAAATACAAAACAAGGTCGGGTTTCCATGTCACGACAAAATATCTCTGATCTTTGGCCTTCCATATAATGGAAACGTTCCCACTCGACCCTTCAGTTGCATTCTGGAGGCTATAAGAGCACAATTTCAAGCTATGGAAAAAGGGGAGAAAGCATTCAACTTTGAGAGAAAAGTTACTCTGGAGAAATTACTTCATATTGAGTTTGCATCCCTTTGTCCCTCAAGTCTGAACACAGTGTTCATCCCCCAATATCTTTCCTTATTTCCAAGAGGACCTCATTACCTCTTTTCTATGAGCTTTCCTTTGGTGGAGGATTGAAGTGGTGGAGACCCAGTTGGAAGGAACTTGGTTTCTTGGTTTCGAACCATGCCGACACAAAAGTATGTAATGTTGATACTTCTGTTGATCAATTATTAATAGAAATACTCCTTTCCCATCCTATCGATATCTTGCAAATATATGATTATTATCCATGGGCATGTTTGTAATATTTATTAATGGATTGTGCTATCTGATGTGTTAACTCATTTTATATATTGTCACTATATACTTGCATCGCTTGTTTGTTGAGAACTTCTTGCAGGTGTAAAGCTTTGGGTCAAAGTGCTCAACGGTGGAATGGTATCAAATGATTGGATCGAGGTAGGATTCTTCCTCGTATTGCACATTACTTTATATAGCACATGTTGGAATTGAGTTGATTTCTGTAGTCATACCTATCTGTTGTGGTTTACCCTTGGCCATAGAGAGTTTTTCCCTTGTAACATTTATCTATGTATTTTTTTATAATTTAAATTTATTTAATTTATATATATGTTCTTAACAACATTTGTATATGAATCAAAGATGATGATGATGAGAGGAGGAGAAACAATAGAAGTAGGTCGAGGCACACACATTTGTATGTGAGTGGGGGCTAGGGAGAGGGATAGGGAGTTGTTTCCTCACCCTATTTCATAGCTGACACATGAAATTTTCATGGGTGTTGGCCTCTTGAATTTTAATCGAGAGGGTACATCCCATAGGGGAAAATAGTTTTTGTTACAGTAGTTGATCTATTGCTAGGATCATGGGAAGCAAGGGTTCAAGGTTAGTCTTGATCTGTGGAATCATCTCATAGAGGAGGATTTCTATTTCATCATTAGGTTGTCTAAGAGGGGGAAGGATTTTCCCCGTATCCCCGCTTTACTTCTTGGTGTTGTAGGAGAGACCTTGCTAGCATATGTGTAGAGATATGTCCATTTGGAGGTTCATTCCTCTTTTGAGTTCCGGGTTCGTGATGGTCAATTATGGATAAGTTCATTTGGTAAAGAGGACATTAGGTGGCTGTTTCTTATTCTCTCAGCACTATCAAATTATATCTTTGATAGGTAGCGCATTATTTTCTCTATGTTGTATTATGTAGATAGTTTATTACAAAGGCCCCGATTGATTAGGTGGTGATTTTTTTTTTTTGAGACGGTTTTTTCATGCAATAGATCATTGTCAAATTGTTTTACATGGCATGAGATTCTTCCCATTCATGTAAGAGTTATTTACACTATTTTTTTAGAGGGTTCATTGCACTCAGCCAGTACTGCGCTTTCCTACTAGGCATATGGTTGATGCACATATGCACATGTGGGGGCAATTGATTCCCAAGAGGGGCCAGTACAAGTTTCCCATTTCTTCGGTTGGTAAGGATGTATGTGATTTATTGTCTAGAGAGGAAAATCCTATCCTCTATATTGCAGAGAACCCATACATGGGGATGGATTGGAGAGGATGTACAAACATATGATTTACAACAATCGAGCTAGTAAATGAGAGAGGTAATATTGTCGTTATGTTTTGATAAATCTAGTTGCATATTTTTATGTCTTATTTAATGCACATGCAATTTATTGTAACATTTTGTTTCAATTATATTATTATCATTATTATCTATTATTTTTATAGCATATGAAAACCTCAACAATCTCAATATCTCATCCTCTTTATGAAATCCATCAAACCCCTTAGTTTTCTTGCTAATTGTGAGGCTTTAATAGTGATTGTGGGATTAATGCACTTGGAGTCTTATTGGAGGAACCCATGTAAGATTCATAGTGGTGTCGACATTAAATATTCTAGTTGTAATATTCCTTATATGTTAGAAATAAACAAGAGATTTCCTTCCCCAATTCATGTGTCTATTTTCTTGTGAATAATTTCGAATGTTTATAGCTTATTTCATGATAATTAGTACATATTTATGTTAATAATGATTGCATATATGCTCTTGTAGATTATTTTCTATGTTTTTTTAGGTCAACTTTGGGAGGAGACCTGCAACTTAGGAGCAAACAACAAACACATGGGATCTACTATGAATGAAAGGATACAAGGTGTCATTATTCATCTTTTTCATGTTTTCTTTGTTTAAAAGCAATCATTAGGGTTTGTGAGATTGGGTAAGAATATGTGAGTTTCTATATTTTAAGGATTCGTCGCTCTGCCTAGCCATTAGACCTTGACTAGGGGGATTTCCCCCCAAAGAAGAATTAGGGGCTCCGATGGGGAGTCTCCTTAGGGTTTGTTTGGGAGATATTGATTTTGTTTTATTTCTTGTTTTATCTGTACTTTCTGAGTCTATCTGAGTCTCTGGTACCCTCTAGGAATTTACCAGGTTTCTTGAATTGGGTATCAAGTCCGAATATTTTCTTTTTTGAATAATTTTAGATCTGTATGTGTCCTGTTAGTTGCTCAGACAACGTACATATGTGTGATGCCTTAGTACAACACATGTGCATACACAATATTTCTGAACACAACCCGTGTGTCTATCAAAATTTGGTGTTTTTTCAATACCTTTTCTCTTTTTTCAGGAAATGTTGTGGTTTCTTAGGTCTTCTTGAGTATTAGGGACCTCTATTGACTATTGTTTGATAGGTTTTGAGTCTCAGTTTGTTTAAAAGGTTGCAATATAATGTATTTTGTATGGTCTTCTTTGTTTATCTATTTTTCTCAAAGTTTGAAGGTTTGTTTATAAGCTTTTTTTTCCCTTCCCTTGCTTTCATTTTCAAAAAGAAAAAGAAAAAGAAAAAACGTTTTGTAGCTGCATTTTCATGTTACATTGCATTGTTTACATTTTATATTTGAAAAAGAAAAAGATCTTAGTATAGGCTTTTGTTTTCTTCTCATCTTGAAAATAATTTAAAAGGAAAATAATACTTCTTTGTTTTCTTCATTTACTTTTCTCGCATTGAGGAAAAAGTTGCATTGTGAATTTTTGCATCGAAAAGAGAAAAGTTTGCATTTCAAGTTTTTGAAGGATTGTTCATGCATTTTTCTTGAAACTCTTTTTCATTTGTAGAATTAGTGTAAAATATTATTTTCCAGTGTTCTAATTAGTTTATTTTTTATAAGAGTCTCAAACAACATCAGTTGCACTTCCGTTCCTTGAGTAATAAAAGCCCGTAAAATGAACACACTAATCTAAAATATATTAGTAACACCTTTTATAGGGTTCACCAATAGCTTATGCTAGGGCCTTGGATTATGTGTGGAGAGGTAAACTCTCAAAGGCCAACCAAAACTTAACTTGGGTGTCTGTGCTAGGGTGTGAAAAATCCACCTTGTAATTACTCAATCCAGGAGGCTCCTCTAACAAAGGAGTCAAAAACGAGGTCATGTGGAATACGGTGATGGAGATATCCACTCTCGATCCCGATAAATCATTTGGGATAGTGTGTATTGGAGGTGAATCCTATAGCATCACTGACCCGACTTGTGTCATACCTATGAGACACTTGGATCCGTTCAGGGTACTCTAAGAGTGATTCTGGTCTTGTTGCATTTCAGGCCTCAGGAGGAGATTCAGGCTTAGTTACCTTGCCCATACACTCGCCTAGCTGTCAAATCTACCCCCCTGGTTGTTGATTACAAGTTGGTGGCCTAGTTTCCATTATATAGGTTGACACACAGGTGACTGCGAGGGGTGTATCATAGTACCTAAGGTAGACTCTGTACTCTTTGGGAGACACATGAAGGGACCGTCGATTGGAGATTTGGGTAACTGCTTCTCTTGGATAGTTGTTTTCCTTTGTGAATTCTTTGTATGATCATAACTTCATCTCCCTGGGTCAGAAGCATTCAAAAGGGTAGTTTGTTTGGCTTGCATATTTTTAGGCTTTTATTTTTAGTGGTGTTCTTTGTGATCCCTAGTTTTCCATAGCGATTTAGTCAGTCATTCCTTTGGGTCTCTGACCTAAGGTGGTAGACCGCCCACTTCGCCGATCGTGACGAATTTTTGGTCTTTCTCTTAAAAACTTGGATCCGATTCCTTATAGGTGTATACTTTTATAACACTGATTTACTAGAGTTAGTGTGTGAGACTTTTACAGATTTGAATGATCCCACAAGGGAAGAACCTGTGCACAATATCTTCATGGCCAAAGTTCCCGATGATGCCAACCAAGGAACCCCTTCACAAGGGGATTATTGTGCTTTTCATTTCTTTGGAAACATTAGTGTCTCTTTGATGTCCACTTTGTACATTCCTGGGTTGAATGTGGTACTACTGGTTTGGGTGGGTACCATTCCAGATGTCCCGAATTCTCTTGACGCTTCTCAGTTAAGCACCTTATGTCATGGGAATCATGTTTATGTTCCTTCGTCAACAAAGTATTTTCCTCCTCATTCTTCATTCTCTGGTGAAATTTTATCTACTAGTAACCAAAATTCTAAACGAAATAGAGAAAGGAAGAATAGGAAGAAGAAATCTCCGACCTCCTCCAATCATGCTAGGGGGGAAAAGTCCAACCACTACTATTCATACTTGAAATAGGTTTGTAGCCTATGAAAGTCATGTTATTGACCAATCACCAACCTCTGCAAGTCATGTTGGAGATCTGCAACCAACCACTACAAGTCATGTTGGGGGAACAAGTCTCGTCAATGTGAGTCATACAAGTGAGTTATCACCAACCACTACAAGTCATGCTAGGAGAACGATTCTCATCAATGTGAGTCATACAAGTGATATGTAACTAACCTTTGTGAGTAATGTTGGAGATAGGTCATCAACCTCTTCAAGTCATGTTGAAGACCAACACCCAGCCTCTGCAAGTCATGCCGGGGGAAGAACCTAATCCTTGTGAGTCATACTAGAGTTCAACAACCAACCTTTGCTAGTCATGTTGGAGAGTTGTTAACAACCTCTATGAGTCATGTTGAAGACAAAAAACTAGCCACTGCTAGTCATGCTAGGGGCATTGATTCTAATGAGAAACCTATATGGATAGGACGTAATCCTAAGTTCCATTGTAATCTTTGCAAGGGAGATAACCTTACTCATATGTGCCTTGGAATTCAAGAGGTACGAAGATTGTGGTCCATGTATGCAAGCTCTTCCGATTATGAGTCTTCTTTGGTTTCCAAGCAATCTATTCAATCTTTGGTTGATGAAGTGATCATGCTAATGAAATATTCAATCGATCCCACTCCTATTTTGGGGGGTGATGCACATTCATACCATGTTTTCTCGTAGTATATACAACCAGTGGTTGAGAAAGTGGTCGTGCCGATGCAATCTTCGGTCAATCCCACTCCTTGTTTTGGGGGTGATGCGCCTTCATACCATGTTGTCTCACAATATTTTCATCCAATGGTTAAGAAATTGGTCGTGCTAATGGAATCTTCGACTGATATCACTCTTCTCTTGGAGAGTGTCGAGTCTACCAAAGTGGTCATGCCGATGCAATGTTCGACTAATCCCACTCTTATGATGGGGAGTGATGTGTCTACCAACTATGTTTTTAGCATTTCCAGTTCAATACCTTCAGAACAAGGGGGAATTCTGCTCACTTCGAGCACACCCCCTCCAAGTCCTAGGATGGTTTCCTTTGATTGGAATGACCTTGTTGAGCCTTGCCTTCCTTCTTCTGCACCCTTTCAAATAAGGGTTGAATTTAATTCAAAAAACATTTACCGATGTATTGTGGATGAAGGAGCCTCCACAACTATTTTATCCTCCTCGACTTGGTAAGCTTTGGGTTCTCCCGAGATTGTGTCTTCTTCACATGAGATGTTGGCTTTTGACAGATATCCTAGTGAATATTTAGGGATTCTTCCTCAGTTTCCTATATCGGTAGGTGGGAAGACTGTCCTTGTTGATGTTATAGTGGTGCAAGGCCTCGAGTGTATGCTATGAATGTTGTGATTATGTATATGCTATGAATGTTGTGGTTTCTATGCTCTTCCGGGTGATGCATTTCCCTCACAATGGAAGCATTGTCACTATTGACCAGCTAACATCTGATAATCACCATCCTAATTTAGCATTAGTTCAGGATTCCCCTTATATGTTCCTAGTGTTCGTGTAAACTCTAGCCCGCCACGGGATAATTATGTGGCATCTTATCCTCACTGTTCAATTGATTCTGAGTAGGAACATGTGAAATCATGTTTTCCTTCTCGATACATGGTCTCGACAATTGATCATTTTTTATCCAATGGGGGCATGTGAGACCTTGCTTCCTCCTCTTGGTCTGAGTGATCTTGAGTTTATTTTTGAATCTGATATCGTTATTTGTAGATCCTCAAGCCATTGTGCTTGTGATTATTCACTGTTAGACTCTTCAGTCCTGGCTAGAACCTCCATTGTCATATGGAATATGGCCAGTTTGCTTCACCCTTTGGGACTATCAACCCTCCTCGTTCACGTGATTTCTTAGATATTGAATTTCCTTTGGATGAGGCTATCCTTGAATCCATGACTACAGATTGTATACCGTGGGAAGACTTACACCATGCTTTGTGTTTTCTTCTCTTTTGGGAAAATTTCCAGGTTGACTATCGAAGAGATTCTTGTTCAGAGCCTAGCAACGTGATCTACTTGGACCAATACCATGCATGAGCCATAAGGTTGTGCAGTGCCTTGTACCATATTGTATAATTCAGGTTTTTTTTTTTCAAGTTTTGTATTCAGTAGCACCTCTTATTTTTCGAAGTTTCTATCTATATTAGATTTATTAACTTCTGGATGAGTGTTATTGGCCTTATATGCAGGATCTTGGAGACATTTTTCTTTGAATTTTTTTGATCGTATCAATCCGTTCTGACAGGTATTGACCTTGAAACTAGCATATAGGTTAGATTTTTCCCTACTTGCATTTTTTAATTATTCGTTTCCTGGTTCATTTAGCCTTAGGATCAACCCCACTGAATAGTGACACTAACCTTCCTTGCTGATAAGTCTGTTGTACTTTATGTGGTAGACCCTTCCTTCCATGTGCATCCTAGTTAGAGCCTTGTTTTCCATTTGGTTCCCATGCCGAAGTACTTCATAGGAATGAGAGCCGTTTTTAGTCCCACCATGACTTTCTGTTTAAGCCTCATCCTTATTCTTGATCATTTTTCTAGCATATACCCAAGGGACTCCCCTAGAGCATGGTTTGTCTTATTTCAAGCTCACTTAAACTATGAAAGAGACATATCACGAGAGATTATTTATCCTTTTCATCCTTTTTTAGATTACATAAAAAAGGAGCCCCCCTGGAGTCTTCTTTAAGCTCTTTTCAAACTCCCTAAAATTGAAAATATTGTTGAGCGATCTTGTTTCCCTTCATGCTCGCCAAAGTGAATTTGAAGGCACATCTATTCGACGATAGTTTACCCCTTTTTCATTCTGGATGGAAAATTTATGAAAAAGGTACACCCTAGGAAATATGGCTCACAAGGAGAGTATTATCAGGTATACATTTATCCCTTTTTCGGGCTTGAGGGACTAAATTTATGAAAAAGGACCATTCTCCCCAGTTTTGGTTTATCTATTTTTCGGGTCTTGGAGATTATTTACAAAAAAGGAAACCCCTAGAGTCTTCTTTAATCCATTTTTAGACTCGCTAAACAAGAAAATCTCGCTGAGTGGCTTTGTTTCTTTCATACTCATTAATTGGTGTAGAAAGAACATTTATTTGGTATAAGTTTACTCCTTTTTCTGGCCAATAGATTAATTAGGAAAACGATACACCTCGGGAGACACATCTTGCTGAGAGAGTATTCTCGAGTATTGTTTTATTCTTTTTCGGGCTTGCGGGACTAAATGTACAAAAAATAACACTTTAGAGTCTTCTTTCAGTGTTTTTCAAACTCTCTAAACATGAAAAACCATTGATCTTACCTTCTCCGGGCTTGTAAAACTTTACATTAAAGAAATCTCCTCATTCTTTATGTTAATCCATAATCACATTTCATGTCTCACTCTTGCGTCTTTGGCCTAATGCCGAATACATCTTGTTGTTGATGACCTTTAGAGCATTCCTTAGGTGCAGGCCTTACAACATTTTTTCCTTTGCGACCTGACACCCTTACCCGTGGAGGAATCCTATTGAGTGTCCTTATCCTGCACATGTCTCCTTTCACTGAGCATTAGTATGTTCCATGCACTTGGAACTAGTTTGATTTCCCATGACACTCATTCCTCCTCTATAATGTAGCATTATTTTATTCTTTTTCAAGCTCATTAAATATATGAAAAGACAAAAAAATAAAATATTCCAAAAAGAGGGGAAGGGATACATTATCTTTTTTATTGGAAACAATCTTGTCGCCCTTGGACAAAGCACATCCTTGAATCTACTACTCAGTTTTTGGATTTAGCATGAACTTAGGAAGTTTCTCTCGTTACATAGAGCTATGTCCTCTGCCATTTGGTTACTCTTCCAAACATATGGAGAGTTTTTGATGCCTCTCGTGTCACATAATTATGTCAATAACATGCTTCTTGAGTCACTTTATATGTCGTGATTTTGTCCAAGGGAAGTTTTACAGCCTGAGTTGGCCATTATGTAGTCGATCTCTTGACCTTCACAATTCAGCCATCTTAAGAGTCATGTCAAGTCCACATTCATAATCAATGAAGTTTTGTGCCTGCTATTTGAGATCCTTCAGTATTTTCACGATGGATTGTCGAAGACCTTAGGGTAGTGAGTCTTACACTCTTATTATACTCCTACATGAGTTTTGAATATCTTGAAGTTATTGCTCGAGTTATGAAGACATCATCTCTAGCTACAGACATAGATACTTCATGAATATCAACTTGTATATGTTATTGTACTCTTATATCTTCCAATGATTTTGAGACGTAGCTCGACTTTGTATTGTTCGTGGATAGGACATGGATCCACTATATATCTTTCACATTTCCATGATTATTATATATATATATGACATGGATTTGTGGTGTACCTGATTGGTAGCCATGCTTAGTTAGTACCGAGCATGGGTATGTCCGCCTCGGAGAGATTGATATTATTGCAGATGACACGCTCATGAACACTCATCTGGGCCTAATTTACTTAGTGATTTCCATAAGATATTGTAATGTATTTCGGCCATATATTTCTCTTCTGACCTCACACATTAGGGGGCATCCATTATAGTCCAAAATGCCACCACTATGTATTTTTTATCATGGCACATCCATATACACACTTGCAAATCACTTTTTATGATTTTTCTTCTTAAAAAGTCCATTTTCCAATGTGTACGCACCCTGATACATAGTCATCCAGTGTACGTACGCTACCTGATACATAGGCATCCCACATACATATGCTACCTGATACATAGACAACCCACGTACACTCACACAAGTTGCAAAAAATTAAAAATTATGTGCTCTCCCACAGGGTTTACGGGCTATTTTTCATTTCATAAACATTCTTACCTCCTATATCCCTTCTCACAATTGAATGACCATCTAATTTCGATATAAAAAGGGCCCTAGGGGGGTCATTTGGAGATAGAATGAAGAAGCAAAGAAACTCTGCCCAAATTTCTCCTTCTTTCTTTCTAAGCTTATGCATCCAGTTTTGAGTATCCATCCTCAGTAATATCATTCTCTCATCCTCTTTATGAAATACATCAAACCCCTTAGTTTTGCATGTTGATTGTGAGGATTTGCTAGTGATTGTGAGATTAATGCACTTGGAGTCTTATTGGAGGAACCCATGCGAGGTTTGTAGAGTGGTGTTTATATTAACGATTCTGGTTCTAATATTTCTTATATGTTATGAATAAAAGAGAGATTTCCTTTTCCAATTCATGTTTCTATGTTCTTGTGAATATTTTTGAATGTTTATAGCTTATTTCATGAGAATTAGTTAATGTTTATGTTAATAATGATTGCATATATGCTCTTGTATATTGTTTTCTATGTTGTTTCAGGTCAGATTTGGGAGGAGACCTACACCATAGGAGAAATCAACAAATAAATAGGATCTACTATGAATGGAAGGATACAAGGTGTCATTCTTCATCTTTTTCCTCTTTCCCTTGTTTAAAAGCAATCATTAGGGTTTGTGAGATTGGGTAAGAATAAGTCAGTTTATGTATTTTAAGAAGTCATTGCTCTGCCTAGCCATTAGACCCTAACTAGGGGGATTTTTCCCCAAAACACTCCTCCTCCTCCTTCTTCCCCTCCACATGTGTCTGAACCTACATCCACATCTGACCCTCCTCGTAATGATCCATATACTTAAAATATCATATCAAAACATAAGTACACACCATGTACAAAATGTGAGCATGGAGTACAACTCCAAGATAGATAAGTTACACAATAAATCCTTAAATAATAGGATAACCTCATCCACATAACCAAATAAATTCATACATCACAATTCACCTATCTACAATAATGAGTACATGATATTTATATATACCTATTCACACTTGCAGATGAGGCCCCTTTACTATTAGGTTGATCCTATTACATATATATTTACACATTACAAGTACATTTAGCCCCATATATGCCCCCTCTTGGGGTCATATCATTTACATTTAACCCTATATATGCCTCCCTTGGGTCATATATCTTGGGGAATTCTAAAGGATGCACCGCTTTGTTTTTATAATTTATCATGGTGCTCTTGCTTGAATGACACCAATGCATAAATATATATGAGACGCACTAGGGGCGATGCTTACTGTGAATTTAACACAATACACACTACTTCGGGGTGAGCTGAAGCATTTAGGCACACCACATAGAATTGAAAAATTTCCAAATTTCAAGTTAAATTCAAATTTTAATTGGATGAAAATTAAAATATGAAGGTAATAAACAATTTACCTGGTCTCTTATGTCCCAAGGAGGCATGGTTTCACCTTTGAGAGGAAATAAATTTTGTGGTGATTTCAAAAATTTGGAAATGTGTGGAATCTATTAATGGAGCTATCCAAGTTGGTGTAGAGCGCCAAAAACATGGTGTCTTTGGAAGGAGGGTGATAACCAATGATTTCTTGAGAGTTTGAAAATATGAGATGCATTGTAACAATGCAAATTGATGTGTTATTTTTTATTTTATTTACCCTACTGTGGTGTGTCTGGTGATAGAGAGGTGCACTGGTGCATAATGTTCAATGGCACTAGTGCACTTTATTTAGTGTGTGTAATTTTTATTATAAAGTATGACAATTCTTTTGAACATTGAGACACTTGTGCTTTATTTTTTTATGTATGTAGCAATGCTTATCGACCTTAAAGGCACACTGATAAAAAAAACCTCCACAAAAACCTATGACCACCCACCTTTGCTAAAATCCCCCGTTATAGTTAGAGAAGGGATATATTTTTTGGGGAGATTCCGTAAAAACCTCCACAAGAAGGTGTTCTCCTTGTAGTGTCAATTTTTTTCCTAAATAAAAAAATCATTATTTCTATTCAAAAATTGAATGGAAATTACACTTCTCAAGTGCATAGGTGCATACAATACTTACAAGAGTAATATTGCATAACTAATGTACATATAATTTATGTCCCTTTGGAAAATATCCATCTACCCTGCCCTTTTTCCCTTTCTTCTTTAACATAATACCACCCCTATGA